>JAHLJT010004948.1:0-29074 GCA_031308135.1 Acheta domesticus | reverse complement strand
ATGCACCTAATGTACATTAATCTAATTCAGGTAGTCATATAAAGTGCAAATTCACTTCAACTTATACATACCAGCTTCAAAAATTTCCCGGAATTGTTAATAACTCAGGACACAGATACTATACGCCATTGACACACTCCTTCAAAATAGTTCCCTTCCGCAGTGCCACCCTCTGCCACTGCGTTTAAATGACCAGAATCATTCCTGGAAGCCAATTTGCGATGATAATCGAATTTGAGGGCAGACACCGCAGATACATCGCCAGTAGAGGGACACAACTGAACTCAGAGACGTATTAAAATAACATCCATACTAAGAACACTGTAGCTGTTTTAAATTCAGATCAGCCAATATACGTAGTAGAAACTAAAGGTGAAAGGCGATCACCAGGAAATAATGTAAAACCCTGCGTGGATAAAATGAAATGCTGCTTGGAAGAGCACCTTGCACAAAAAGACTCAAAATTTTATTTTGTGAAAAACTATATGAAACCAAGGTATTTTAAACTCTCACAAAGAATTAATATATATATTTCATTAATAATACTAAGCACAAGTCATATTAGTTGTAGTTTATATATTTCAATTTTTCGGATTGGTATTTTCTAGTATTTATATTCATGCAAATAGCAACTGCATTAGACAAACTAATAGCTCCTTGTGCACATTTATTACTTACGGTATAATCGAATATTGCAGATAGTGATTTATTATTTTCATTACTTAATGTAGAGCATAAGTACATTTTCACCATCTTCGCAACAGATGTTTATCATAAAAAGCCCCATCTGATCCGTGACCAATAAAGTGTTTCATTTCATTCGTTGCAAACCCTGTATACCATTGTACTATAACCTAAGTGCAATGCAATTCATTAAATGTCACACTTGTAATGTTTCCTTCCATTTCTCAGTCGCAGAGATCATATATAACGTAGATTCCAGGATCGGAACCCAGTGGGGATTAAACACTGATTTTCTTTGACTTCCCGTAAAACCCAAATCCGGCATGAAAATAATCTTGTTATATGGGTATTCAAGGAACGCAACTTTACAACCAGCGTATTTTACATTTGACACAAAGTAGTATGCAAAGCGCTTACGGATCTAGATGCTGATTCAGTAAGACTTGCGTGCTTTGCTACAAGACGCTACACCGACTTCGGTTCCCTCCTGCCCACTCCGTTTGCAAATTCTCACATAGTAAGATAATATAATTGAAAAGGAATATACTAAAATTTGGAACGTCGTTTTCAGTAACTAGTACTTCTCTTAGTCAAACGATACTACAAAACGACATTAAAAAATTCTCTCTTAGATTCTATATTCAAATCCTTTCGCTCAATATACACATCACTTCTCTCTACCTCGAAAACAAGTCGAGACGATAACATTCTAACATACAGGAATGAAGATAGCGAATAGGATTACGAACCTCGCAGAACATGTTGTCTTTTTTAAGAGTTTAGGTACCGAATGTTCTGAAACAGAAACACTTCGTACATACACACGCACAAGGGATTTTACGTAAATTTCTTAATTCTCTGATTCATATTTGTATGGAGTTTACTTAAAGACAATATTACTTCATTGTAATAAACATCTATTGCCAACCTACGAAATGTAAGTTTTCATTAGTATTTTTGCAACCGTCCGGCGATTAAAGCCCGATCAACATCAGCTCATAATGACAATGCTGGAGGTGAACTGTGAATTTTGTGGAAAACTTAAAGAGGCTGACAGTGGAGTCGACAGACGTGTGCCGTACTATCTTTAATACCAGTTCGTCAGGATCAGGTGTATTTTATTCTAATCGAGTACACCGAAGACAGGAGCCTCGTAATGAAATTGGATAGGCTCAAATTCTAGTTGCCTCAAAGTTTGAAGTTATCAATACGGCGACATTCCGGTACGGTATTAGTTGTAAATACTTGCGAAGATACACTAGTTCTGTTCAATTCACAATTCATGGATACAATCCCGTTTCACGGTCACAATCAATGTGACACGGTAAAATTCTCAGTAATAACAACTTATGTTTGAAGAGAAGCTTGTATGACACACAAGCAAACAACACATTTGAATCAGCACTAAGAGATATTAATTTTCTTACATGAGGTCATGATAGAGAAAATAAAGTTGCCGTCTTACAGAGCGGAAAATGTATCTTAGGGCGAAATGGACATTTACTACTTTAAATGTTTGTGTCTAAACGACAAGAAAAACATTTTTTTTCTCTATACCACATTAACAATAGAGGATTCAGGAAGACCAACATGCGAAATGGTTTCCTAGAGAAATCACAATATTTCAATATTTATAAGCGTTTTGCATCTTTCAATTGTTTTCGGTATTAATGAGAAAAGACTTCTTTTTTTCACATTCACTCCCGAAAGTTTAAGGGCATAAATCTTAAGATTATTGTGGTTTAAATTATTGTGTATAAAATTTTAAGGTCACTGTGTTTGGCGTCCGTGTAAAATTATATTGAGAATGTATCATCCGCAGGCACGATAAGAATTACTGTCTTCGGTTTCCTTATGCCAACTTAGCTTTTAATGTGCCAAATAGATTCCAATTACTTCTACCGGGGCAGGTACTCCAGGTAAATCCATAAGACCAGAACCGAATATATGCCTCGTCTGCTGATACGTTTTATCCAGCCTCTGCAAGAAGTATCCGATGTCTTTGCGGATACGAAAACCGCAATATACTACTCAATAGCAATATTTCTCTCATACTTACGTTTCACAAGGCGTTTATTCGGCAGCCGCTGGTGGCAATAAACGCATATACTACTATGTCATTTTGAGCGAAATAATCAGGGCTGATGGTAGGGTGGTCGCGATATATGATTGCATTTCTTCAAAGTACAACAATAATGCACTGATACAGGGGGCTCGACAATCTGGATCAAGTGTTGGAGAAATTTCCAAAGGGACATATAGTTTTGAAGGCCTTTCAAAGTGATGAGCAGTTTTCATGATACGTTATGTAGAAGTTAAAAATGGATACCAGAGTGAAGAACCGAGAACATACGAATTCAGATCACATAGGTGATAGTAAGCTCAAGAGGGAGAATATAGGATAAAATAGAACCGATCAAATGTCTCGTCTTTCGTATCAGAGACGGTTATACAGCCAAAACGCATTGGACGGGGCTCGTGCGGTAGGTACCTGCAATACAGTTTCTCAAATTTCGAACAAGACCTAGACACAACACTTCCGTAGTAAAATCTTTGCACAAATCAGGTGGAGGGCCTTCACAACCGTAAGAGACATTCCAGCCTGCACTCCATGAACACCTACAAAGGTGCTAAGGAAAGTAAATAGCGTCACACACGGCTCTTCAGCTTACAAAATGTGAACACTCTTTTGTTTAGTTTTCTCAAAATGCAAGGTCAAGCAAAAAGTTGAGCTTCGACAACAGATGATGCACCTTCCAAACACCATTGTGGAAGTAATGAAATCTGCAGAACACTTGTAGCTAGATTCTGAGAAGCAAGCTTGAATACATGTTTACTGTTTCATTCATGCTATATGTTTAATATTGCCATTATTCATTTGTATAATCTTGGGGATCAGAATAGGGTAATAGTCATTCTATGCATGTCGTTAACAGTCCAGGCTCAGATAGTAAAATATTGTAAAGAACCTGTTCCACTGCAGTACTGAACAAAAGAAAGTGTCTGCATAGAAACAGATTGATGGAAGATAAGTATTTTAAGTCTGGAAAAATATTTGGATCAAAATTTCCAGGAATTTCCAAATGTCCTGGCAGCCCCTATGTCACTCCAGATGGAGCTATGGGTTTTGATGTCTCCAACGACAAGAAAAAGAGGGTACGCCACAGCTGGGATATATGTGATAGTTTGCGGCTGTCTCAAGTGTTGACAAAACTGAATGTATTCAGTTTTAGTTAGAATACGCGCCGTGTTTCAGGAAAGTCACTTTAAAGCCATTATTATTGAAATATCTATTTATTTAGGAATAGAGACGTTTGTTTAATTAGATGTAAACCTCATAAAGATAAATAGTTCTTTCCCATGCTCCTCACAAACATGGAGGTCGACAATTTCACTCCGTGCACGCATCCGACATTGTCCCCTCAAAGAGACCCAAACTGACAGGGAAAGATAGTAGAAAGTGGCATATCTTCTGTCTAGACGCACACCAGCAAGACACCTCCACTCCTTTGAGTTCATTTTCAATACATTTTCTGAGCCGATTGGTTAAGAATGGGTTCACTCTCGACCACCCGCCTGAGAGTCAACGCTAAAGGTCTAAGCACAAGATACGCAGAACACAACTTCCTTGTCAGCAGAACTTGCAATAAAACGTAGTTCGACATACGTCTACCCCCGACAGTGCAGCATCAGGTTGGCATGCAAAGATCATGTACAGAAGCCACTCCCGGATTACGCATTTGCAATAGAAATCAACAGTATTTTTGCTGCGCCACCCTGCTACCATATCGCATAACGAGGTACGTGAGATCTTTAGATCGGCACGAAGAAAACAAACATCTGCGCTCGCTCAGGCATCACACCGAGATAGTGCAACATGACTTGCTGATAGTGCGAACTGGCATTCTTCATTTTGAGCATATAGCGAAACTGCCATGACCAAAACCAATAGAGCAGACCACTTAAAGCCAGAGCAGAGCAACTTAAAACAGCACCACGCTGTAGGGTTTTTCTACTTTCAGAAAAATAATTACAAAAGAAAAGACTCGGAACAGGACGGACAATTTGCAAAGGAATCAACAGTATTTTCGCTGCGCCACCGTGCTACCATATCGCATATCGAGGAAGCGTGAGAACATTTAGATCGGGCACGAAGAAAACAAACATCTGCGCTCGCTCCGGCATTACACCGATGTAAATGACTTGCTGATAGTGTGAACTGGCATTCTTCATTTTGAGCATGATAGCGAAACGTCCATGACCAAAACCAAATAGAGCAGACCACTTAAAGCCAGAGCAGAGCAACTTAAAACAGCACCACGCTGTAGGGTTTTTCTACTTTCAGAAAAATAATTACAAAAGAAAAGACTCGAAACGGACGGACAATTTGCAAAGGAATCAACAGTATTTTCGCTGCGCCACCGTGCTACCATATCGCATATCGAGGAAGCATGAGAACATTTAGATCGGCACGAAGAAAACAAACATCTGCGCTCGCTCCGCATTACACCGAGTGTAAAATGACTTGCTGATAGTGTGAACTGGCATTCTTCATTTTGAGCATGATAGCGAAACGTGCATGACCCAAACCATATAAAGCAGACCCCGGCAACTCTATCGTTGAAATTCTATTTGCTTTTTACAACCGAAAAATACTTTTTTTGCATTATCTGTGTGGGAGCATATTTTAGCAGTACCAATTGAGAACCGTTTTTTTGAAACTCGACATGTACAAAACGAAAATTTTCAGGAATTGGGGTTTTCTATTTCTGATAGGATTTTATAGTTTTCAGTACCTTTTTTTCGTTATTCTAAAGATCATTGAAAGTTATACATAATTCCATAAGAAATGCTTTCGGTTTTGGTTCTAATCTCAGCATTTGTTTCTCAAAATCTCTCTAATTTTTTTCAAAACTACATATGCTTCGTTGGATTCAGGAATTTTTTTTATAGTATAATAAATTAACAAAAATGAGATTTGATCAAGGCATTTATTACAGACATTATGTAATTTTATGTAATAATTAATAATGGTTTTACTATTTATGATATGAAGAAAAAGAGGATATATATAAAAAGAGGATATTTTTGAAATTTATCAAGGCATTTGGGTTAATCACATCTACCGTTGTACCATATTGTGTGTAAACATTTTTTTTTACTTGAGGAAGTACTGTTCGCGTCTTCATTATGATCTCTTTTAACATACTGTTTTACTTGAGCTTCTCTCATTTCAAGGAAATTTACTCTTTATAACTTTCTTTGCACAAATCTTATAGTCATAGATGTTCCACTCTTTTCTTAACTATTTCACTGTTCCATGAGATCTTAAAATGTTCAGTATTTATCCGGAGAAAATAGTCTCCTCCTTTCTGAAGACTTTTTCGACTCTACTGAACTCTCGTCAGCTGGCATGTAACTACGTCCACGAATGGGATAAAAAATGAGTTATATACATTTCAATAAAATCTACTCATCATATCTTCAAGGCAGATTTCAGAGACACGGAATACTGCCGTTGATTTGTGATATTCATGGTGACCACAGGCTATGTCTGGTTCAAATACTCCCACAACTTGTATTTCCTTGCCTTGTATTGCTACAAATATCACTATTTCTCCTGTGTTTTCTTCCAAGGAAACTGTATTAACAGAAACTGTGTACTCTGTATGCTCGGACATTATGGAATTCATGTACGTATATTACTTGCTCTTAAGACACCTTTGTACATCCCACAATCTTACACTGCACTTTCCACACTTCTCCCTACATCAGTTCTCATCCAAACAGTATTGACAATAATGGAACATTTAAATTGAATGTTTGAAAGATATGGTCTCGAAAACCCGTTTTATAAGTACAAGATCACTTCGATTCTAAAGCTTTTGACTAAATACTGTTAGGTACCAAACATATTTTCGGTTTAGCAAAACTCTACATAAGCGTGCATATGTGTAGTTCTGCAGAAATTCAGACATTTTACAGCTTTAAAACAGCTGCAGTAATAGAGTTTTGGTAAACTAAGTTTAGAATGGAATATCTGGCTACCGAATTGTATGGTATACATGTGTAACTCATTTTTGTCCAAAAGTGCAGATGTCGACTTTTGAAAAAACGGTCCTCAAAGTTGATGCTCAGGCTTCAAAAGTGCATTGACCACTACGGCGATCGTATGGAGAAATGATAACATATTTTGCACTTCTCCTGTAAATTTCATTAAACTATATTTATTTTTCGATTTTTAACAAGCGTTAAATCTTACTTTCTGGACGTCCTTCCTATAAACAATGCGGACAGTTTCTGCTATATCTGTTTCTATATCCTAATTCGTCAATGGTACAGTATAACATAATTTTGAGAACGTGCTTATAATACATTATTCGGACTTACTGCTAGTAATCAAAACGAGAACTAGGCCCCACACAGTGAGTTACTCTTACCATCTGTGGGAAATGCCTGACTGCACGACAAGGAAAAGTAAGGTTTACCTTTTGGAATTCGCATGGCCTGCCGAGAACCAAGAGACCATCCTAGTGACTATTTTGTTTCTCGTCAATACGAGGGGTATTTTCAGCAAAAGCAGACTTAACGTATCATTACCAATTATCCATTACGAATTCAATTTTCTGTGCACTTTGATAAGCTACACATTCCAGTTTTTGAAGGGTTTACTGCAACAGAAAATGCGGATAGCTACCAGGAGCCGGAGGCAAATTAAGCTGAAGGAACACTTTCTGATAGGATGAGTATTCTTCTAATACCCCATAATCTTCCACTCCGCAACAGTTTTGTCACAGCTGAATGATCTTGTGCGTGATTTGGTGTCTCTCCAAACTTGCAGCTACACTTTTCTCCTATAGATTGCAAGAAAAGATTCTAGTCAGCCAGTCCATAAAAGCATTCTTCCGGAAACGAGATGAGGCGTTTGTTTCGTTTTTCACTGAAGAGAAGAAGTTGCTTTATTGTCCACATGTTTCAGATCATCTCCGAAATTAGGGATTAAGTTGTGCAGTTAAAATTATTGGCGTTTATTTTTGTACAGACCAATCGTGGCCTGAAGTGTGTATAATTAAATAATGGCAATGACTGGGAACCTAGTCCAGTTGGCATTCTGGGTATTTACGAGAGGAGCATATTGACATTAGAACGGTAATTGAACTTCTAAAATACCACAAACACAACTAGACAATTTTTGTGTTCCTTAACATAATTAATATGCACTCATATCAACATGCAGGTTTTACAAAATGTCCACGCTATCTGTGCACGTGTGACAGCCGACCACGCAATAAGCCTGAAATCACAGGGAGTGACTCACACGTGAGAATATGAAAGCACGTACGCCAAATATTGCCATGATCAAATTGCCATTCGAGAAAAGATAATTGTTCCTCCGCTTCACATAAAATTTTTGTTTCATTAAACAATGTTGTAAAGCAGGTGAAGTTTTGAAGCATATAGGGTTTTTAATTTTACATATAATATATTCGTAAATATGAACTAATTGGTTACCGCAGAAATATTGTGGAGATTCACGTGGAGAGGTAAAAAGAAATAATCTCCAAATAAAAATGTACTTACACTAAATACAGATCTTACGTTCCCGCATACATGCTTGAGGCGTTTGCCTCATCTTCAGTCGTCTCCAAGCAGCGAGGTACAAGCTTCGCTTTAAAATTTTTGCTGTACCTGGCGCCATATAGCATTGATGATAAGGTAAATGCCATATCAAGCAATGTTCTCAAAGCTTATAAAAAACCTGACACAGTTTAGCCGTTACTGTAACAACAGGATAAACTCTGACAAAATTTTCAAACACAAAAGGTGTCTTGGTGAGCAGTTGAAATCAATATTACAACCTACTTTTAAATATTTTTAAAACAATTTGCTTTACGTAGCTTCAAAATGAATTTTTTATTAAATTTATGGAATATATTGTCGTTGACAATTTTGTTGTTAATGTTAAAAGTATTGTAGCCACTTCTCGAAATATTAATACCCAAGTTCGCGGGTTCAATCGAATGCTATTTTGTTTGTCGTCTACTTTTCTTTGAAGGTTCGGGATCATTCTCATAAAATAAGGATCTATAACTAACTTTCAAACGTGCTATTTTTGTTCCTGGATTGTAAGAAGTCTGTAAACATTTTTAAAATTATGAAATAAAATTTCATAGAAAAGATACGTTGACATTATTAACGTCATTAGAAGAAAAAATGGGTATTTTGATGAAAAAGAGTTAAAACACCTGAACTGAATTTTTATTTTATTTTTTATAATGAAATCTTGGTGCTGAAGATTTTAATCTGCAATCGAACAAGAGTATTGCTTCATATAAATATCTCTTCACAACATAATATTTTCGAGGCTTATATGTACCGTAAGTAAAATATCCTTGATACGCCAAATTGGTAATTGCTACTGACGAGATATTACATCACAATTTGAGCTGCATTAAATTACTAAGTTTAAACAAATAAAATGAAGTATATGTGATGTTTTAGCACACAAGGTATGTTTCAGAAGTCGGTCTTTTTATCTTCTCACTTTTCTTTATACTTGCATTTGGTCATAATATAGGCGTGTAGAGTTTCATAATTCCCGTCCTGTCTGCTTATTCTTTTCTTCATAAATTTCATCGCGTGAATTCTAACTTTGAAACATAATTATTTGTGTTTGCAAGTGTGAATTTCATTCGTTTTTACTTTAACAACACGAATTCTGAATGTTACTTTAACAACGCGAACCCTGATGATCAAGTAAACACACGCATATTGCAAACTGCTCGGTGATAACCCACTGAAATTATGTTGTGATAGCTCTCAGAACAAAGCAGCGCGCGCGCGCACACACACACACACACGTTATGAAGCCATATAACAAGTTAAAAGGACCTTGTATCAGCGCTGCTGACCAACAACGCTTATGAACTCCCCTTCCTTTGAAGTTTGTATCGCGAAAGCCAATTCTCCACTCGACCTTTGGGTGTCTCTGGGGGAATCGATTTGCTCCTTCTGATTATAACTATACGCCGTCAGCTATCAGTTCGTGACCTTTTTGTTTGTCGAAAAGTATGCTCCTTTCGGGCAATATTTTTTTTCAGAGTTGGGGCCTCCAGGAAAGAGGGACGGGAAGGCGTTGAGGGGGAGAAAGAGAGAGAGAGAGAAGAGGAGGAGGAGGGAGGAAGGAGGAGAGTTAGGCACACGTCGGGTGGCGAGGGTCGCTGTCGTGTCGCCAGCTGTTCCCGCAGCCCCCAGGGCTTCGACGGGGGTGGGGCGAGGGCGGGTCAGAGGGGGCGAGAGCACGTTGTTGCGGGGGGCGGGGTGGGGTGAGTGGTCGCGGGGGCGGGATGGGGTGGGGGCGGGGCCCGCCGGCCGGGAGCGCGGCGCGATCAATGCGGCCATGGCGGCGACCGTTCCGTCCCGTCCCGTCCCGTCCCGTCCCGTCCCCGCCTCCGGCCAACCCCGCCACAACACCCGACCACCCGTCGCCATAGTCAGGGGCATCTTTTTCTCAGAAATCAAGAGCATCCCTGGGGACGGAAAAAGGAGGTGGACTTGTCTTCGGGTCGAGCTCTTTCCGGCTCGAGAGATGGGACAGGAGTAGAGCTGAGTTAGGGGAGAGTTCCTTTTTCAAGTGTTACATTCACGGAACAGCTTGCAAGCAATACACAAGATCATATTCAGTAACCCACGTGTATCAACACAAAGATTTCCCACGAGGATTTGCCATCAACTACATAACCAGTTTCGGCTTAAAGGCACCGTACATTTTATTTGAAATTTTCATCTAAATAAACTACCCTTGTACAATTAGAGCAAGAAATGCGGTCGTCAATGAATGGAATAAAAATTTCAGGACAGTTTAAAACAAAATTAAACACATATTTCTTCCCTTCAGGAAAGATTCAAATGAAAGCCCTTTTTTCTTGTGTTTGGGAGATGGAGAGAGCTGACTGATTACCGTATTTATTTTATACGACGCACGGCTGCGGACTGAAACATTTTCGATTCCGTATTCTTCCAAAAATGAGAAGTGTCCATTCAACACGTTCTACTATTTGGATATGGAAAACTGATTCTCCCATTACAAAACTTTCGTTTACATTTGCGCTCTTCCTATATTTCAAATACCAATTATTAAAACAGTAATGGAACATGCATACAATCTGGTTATCATTTATCAACATGTGTGTATCCACTATCCAAGGTACAGTACTTTTCAGCAATCATCTTACGAGGCAAAAAGAAAGTTGTATCATCGGTACTTTGACCAAAAATAAACGAGGGTTGGCAAGAACGCCATAGAAGAATACTTATTATACATCTACCTTCTCCATCGGAATCTGAAGTTAATAGCGCTAAGCTTGTTACCTGGGAGGGTTGATGAGTTCAATATCTTCTGGCGCAGGGAGCTCACTACTAAATAGGCCGAACCATGCGAACAGCAAAACCATGCATAAATAGAGAGAAATATATCTAGAGGAGAATGTTGTAACGCAGTTCACTTTAATAAAATGACTCCAAAATCACGATGGTCGAAAAAAATTTACATGAATATTTGTTCGCCATAAAATAGAAAGGTTTTTTTCTCGCAATTAATTTTATAGGCCCAAACAAGCAGATATTTTTCTTGAGAAAAACTGTCGAAACAATCACATTTACAAATTATATTGTGGTAACGTTCTTTTATGTCATGATTTCCACCCTTATTAGAGGCTATCGTTACATTACAACCACTCCAGTGGTTTCAAATGCAAGATGTAATTAATGGTGTCGAATAGCAGCCGAGACTTGATTCAAGTTGGTAACCGGTCGCACGATACCTGTAAGAATAGTCAATTCTAACAGCTCGGGATTACATGCAGACAATTTAAACTAGTTGGACTACACCAGCACGTACTTTGTCGCACACCTGTAACGGCTGCACAATAGGATACGATCACATGAACCTGCAAAATGGTTTTCAATTAGCATTTTCTTCCTCCTTGCGAGATTTGAACTCAGATCCTGCAAGTCAACACGCCAGGCACATTGTTTCTAACTCCTGCAATTTTTGAAAATTCATAAAATTGAAAATGAGACCTGCACCAATTTTCGAATTAAATTTTAATTAATAGTAATTAATCAAGATCAATGAATATATTTATCAGTACAGGTTGTTAAATAACCGCTTATACAAATACGACTATGAAAAAATTCAGACATTTGTTTTCGAGATTACTGTACGAGAAAATCTCATTATAGCACACGTTCAGTCACTCATTAAAAGGTCGCCCTATGATATTCTTATTATGCGAGTAAATTGGAGAGCTGACAATGATGACAGTAGGAACGCCGTTGTCATCTGAAGTTAACCTCCGATTCACACACCTCTTAAGATTTTCTCAGAAACAAAACAGAACAACATAATTGCTGGAGCGAAGGAATGTGTATGAGAGCTATCTTGGCTGGGTCTTTATCTGAGAAGGAATGTAGGAGCACAGCCGGGGTGGAAGTGAGTGGGAGACCTGATCGAAATGTAACCGCTCTCGCCGCTAATGTGAAGATGTGGAAACATCGTTTCCCTGCATTCACTCCTCGTTTTTGTGGTGACTTCTCGAACGGATAGTAAGGTTGCTCCGGGCTTCAACTAATGTCCCAGCAGTGCCTTTGATCGGGAGGACTTGGGGTTTGAGTGCCGACAATGGCAGGATTTTCGACACTAGCTACGTCGTCGTGTGCAGCAGCAGTCTGGAGCAGAATTCGGGCTCCTCTTCGTAGTCCTATTCCCACCGTCACTTACACACACGTCCATGCACTGCACATGTCGAGAGACCAGTTGGAAGCTTAGAGCTTGGCCTGACTTGGGGGTGCCCCGCTGGTGGAAGCTACCCTGTTAGGGAAAACTTCGCAAGCTGATGAGTAGATTGGCCCCAGATCTCGCCATCAAGCGGAAGATCACCGCCATCTCTCACTATAAAAGCATGCAGTACCCTTACGGGACTAAATACATGAGCAGTTGACGCGTCCGGAATCACTAATCAATCTAACACTTAGTGAGAAGTGAGATTGTTAAGAAGAGTGGTCTTTGCGAAAATAATATCCTCCCCCCCAAAAAATTTCATTTGTGGTATACAACACGGATGACGCTTTTATATATATAACAAATTGATCGCATCAATATTTGGTTTCGTATGACTTCCATATCAACCAAAGATTTGAACGCATTTCGAATCACTAGAACCAAACTGTCAATGATACATATTGAGTTTCTATGCTTTTTGTTGACAACTCTTACATATTAAAGTTTGCTTATTTATGGTTACTTACATGGAATTTTGTGCTTAAGTTGAGCCTCTGGCTCTGAATCAGTACACTGTCTAGCTTTCTCGGCTGACAAGATCGATTAAATAAAAATTGTGTTATTCAAATTTTCCAAAATATAGAAAGAAATTCGAAAAAATTACGAAATCTATTATGAAACCCTTTCATGTAGTTTTCACATTGCTGGCATTCTACCATTACATGGAGATGTAAAATAAAATGAGGTTGATAGATTAGCAAGTGCGCCACAAAAATCGATATAGTTGGTATACAATCCAATATCTGACACCCGTACAATAATATATTTAAAGACTGGTTTCGGTACAGACAAAATAAAATGCAAACTTGAGGATTCTCAAAATTATTAAAATATATCCATGAAAATGAGAATTGCGGCTGAGGATATGAAATCTGCTTCACGTTACTCAAGATGCAAGCAAACTTACGTCATGAAAATCTCGGGAAAAGGTGGACGCCAAACTGTGTGGATGGCTGAAGATCAGGCATGATTTCATTATCGGAGGTTCAAAAAAGGAGGCTAAACATTGACATCCAAGAATGAATGATTTACGAAACGACAGATTAGCATTCACAGATATGTTGGCAAATCTTTTGAACCGATTGTTCTGCTTCGTAAGTTTGATAGACTGGCAGTGATAAGTGGTAGAAACATACAATGGTGGTCTTGTTAAGCAATTTCAATTTTCATACTAGAGACCTATTTGTCACAGAACTGCAGCGAAAGCTCAAAATCATTCTTATAAAAAGCTGAGAGTGGCCCATCGGTTATTGCTTGCCTGGAGAGTTCTCCATCAAATTTTAGAGTAGAGAGAATGTTATTAAGAGTTCAATACATTTTGTTATTAATACAAAAAATACATTCCTCTGATTAGCTAAACAAATTGACTTCAAAGCTCAAACTAAAATTTACAGACAAACGTCATTGAAAAACATTGTGCCAAGGACGACCGTAATTCGACAGAGACTTGCACTTCAAGAAATCGTGGCAATGGAATTGTAAGAGTATAAAGCAGCCACCAGGTATAACCTGCGTCACAAGACACCACAGACCTTGCAGGGTGATCCTAACATTATCACGAGCTAATTAGATGTCGATAGTCACGTGTATTTTGCTTTGACCCAGTGCATCTAGTTTATGCGCTTCAAAAGCCACTGTGACGGCATTATGAGTAACAAGAAGACGTATTTTATATTGCTCATGGCATATTGAACAAAAACTTATCTTCGAATATCAAAATATGCCTTACAAGAGAAACTATCAAGGTGATGGTGCAAATATCAGAATAGCTCCCCGAAAACTATAAGAATATAAAGTTATGAGTCCGCTCCAAGACCAAATTCAGAAACTGCACTGTTATGACCGGTAGCAATAAAATAAACTGAAAACTGAAATACGATGTCGATCGGCATTGTCATTCAAAATGTTCTGACAAAGTTTTAGTGTCTGCTAGAGAGAGGAACGCAACCCAATCATGCTATAAACGAGTATTAAATAAAATACCAAGTTCCTCCACCGCGACAATTACCAACCAATTATGAAATCAAGCATTATCTGAAGGAATTTTCCAAATTATCACTTTAATAACTTTGGCATAAATGTCATCTGCCAAAGGTTATTCTTGTTGAATACATCCACAGCGGATACTATCGGCAAAGTTAACCAGCATCGTGTCTCATATGATGCGCTTATTTTTTGTAGATCTCAACGATCTCTGTTGGCGATCTAATTAATTATTTTGCCATGAGACTCTACGGTGATGTTTATTCTATGACATAAGTCTATACATTTCCATTTTCGTGCATTCTTTGCGATGTTACTGCAAATTTCTTCTTAGCTGGTGGTACGCAGGAGGTTTGCGAGTTTTTATAGGATTTCGGTGAACTGTAATTCTATAATAAATAATATTTGTGGCCGGAAAAAAATCACAGATCTTCGCTCAGGTTTGTTCTTTTATTTTAAATTACGTTCATGTTGATTTTATGTATAGTATACAACTAATTGTCGATTGTTTTGTTGTTTCATATTTGAAACATCATGCATTACAGAAAATACTTATACATATATGTATTGAATCTTTGTAATATAACAAAAACATATAATTGCAGACATGGATATGGATGAAATAATATCGCATAGTGAAATTTCAAGGCTTCTTGAAATACCATATGAAAGTGAAGATGAAATTGGGGAACTAATTGATAATGATGGAGATGAAGACGAAATTATGGATATTCAATTGCTACAATTGAAATGTCTTCCTGAAGAAGAGACCGAAGCCGGACTTAATGATTTTCCAGAAGATGCAACAAATGAATTGTCAAATGTAGAAGTCAGAACTGAACGCAGGCAAAGGCAAGTAAAAATCAAAGAAAATATAATTTGGGATCAGACATCTTTGCAGATTGATGAAGATGTGAAGAAATTCAAAGGGAGTTTGCAACTCCCACAGGAAATTCTGAATCTTGAAAGTCCCTATGATTTTTTTAAGTATTTTGTTGACAATGAATTGATAGATTATATTGTGGATCAGAGTATTCTTTACTCGACTCAGAAAGACCCTACAAAACCAGAAAATATTAGCAAAGATTTACTGGAGAGATACATAGGCATTGTTATTTTACATTCCTTCATACCATTGCCGTGCACAAGGGATTTGTGGAATCCAGTGTTGGGCAATGAAATTGTCAAAACAACAATGAGTGTAAACACTTTCGAAAAAGTACGTTCATGTCTCCATTTCAATGACAATTCAAAAATGCTTGCCCTCGAAGATCCCAACCGAGATAAACTCTTCAAGTTACGTCCGGTTATAGATAGTGTAAGAAAAAAGTTTTTGACATTACCACTTCAACCAAGCCTGTCAGTAGACGAACAGATTTGTGCGACCAAAACCAAAAACCACCTGAGACAATATAATCCCCGTAAACCGCATAAATGGGGATACAAATTCTATGTTATTTGTGATGACAGTTGTTATTCATATGATTTCGAAATATATTGTGGACAAGAAAATAAATTCTTGGATGATGAGCCAGATCTTGGAAGCAGTGCGAATGTAGTGGTTCGTCTCACAAGAGCTGTGCCAATGAACATGAATTATGTTGTCTATTTTGACAACTATTACACGTCCATTCCTCTTCTGATGTATCTAAAAAAGAAATGCATATTTGCTTTGGGCACAATCAGGAAAGATAGGATACCACAAAATCCCTTTACAAATGAAAAGGATTTTAAAACTTTTCCAAGAGGACATGCAGAGGAATTTGTGACGAAATATGATAACAATGAATTGTCGGTGGTACGATGGAAGGACAACAATGCTGTTTACTTAGCCTCAACAATATGTGGGAAGGAGCCAGTAGGTTCAATGCAGAGGTACTCCAGAAAAGAAAGTAAATATATTGATGTTCCCTGCCCACAAGTAATAAAAATTTATAATAAACATATGGGGGGAGTCAGTGGCGGCTCGTGACATTTTTTCCTGGTGGGGCCAGGTGTGAAAGCACGAATATCATCTCAGAATAAATAACTTATTTAATTAAAGAATCATAATGTAATCAATTGTTTAATTCATATTATTTATCAGTTAATTATACCTTTAAATCTATGTTTTCCACAAAAAACAGAAGTAGGAATTTTTATTAAGTCATTTAACCAAATATTGGTATGTCAATGTAAACAAAAGATTTTTTACAAAAATTACGCTAGTGCCATAGCTTATCTTCCGGAATGATGAAAGTTCGAAGGGGAACGTATCGTAAAATTAAAACAAGTTGACTTCGACTTATGACAATTGTTTAATCGGCTTGCAGAGAAATAAAATCAGCTACATGTCTTTCTTCATTTCCTCCAAATACACTTCATACATATAATTTAGCACCTCGTTCTTTGTCATGTGTGAGTTATATTTATAAAAAGAAGAATTGTTTAAATTATCACCTAACACACTATCTATATCGCCGAGTAACGATAAGTCTAAAAAATTGCCACGGTCTTTTGAATCTTCAAATTCATTATGCCCTCTCAATGCTACTAGTTCATGAATGATGAGTGCCATGGTACTTAACTAAACACTCAGTTATTATACCTAAAATGTATATTTTTTGCGACTTGTTCATAATGTTTCTTGATTGAAATTTTCATCGGCGCATCAATCTGTACAACAATGTTCACAGTTCCAAATATTTTAAATTTGCAAGCATTTTCTAAATGCAATGCACTTTCTTCGTGCTTCTTTATCCTTTCGCTCAAATGTTTCAGATCCTTACAGCCTACTGTCTTCCACAATCCCTCACCAAATAATAAACAATAAAAGCAAAATTAGCTTTGTTTTTCTTCACTCAGTCAACCATGATTTTTTTCTGAAACCTCGAAATACAGAATGTTTGTTTCTTCTTTCCATCAACTTGTGTAAATGATAAGTCAATTAGTTGATGTGCTCCTAACCGTTTAATATAATTTGTTTTTTCAAATCTGAGTGAAGAAAACGGAAAACAGTGTGATGAATCCACTGAGTTCATCTTACAGCGCGCAGAACTTCACGTGCACTTTGAAAACGGCGCGCTCAGACTGCCGTTTCTCTGCGAAGGGCCCGCTGGTGCGGGCCCCTAGAACAGCTAAAATTAGCAAGCAGTGGTCGCGCCCAGTACGAAAGGGCGCCGACCTTGTAAACGGAGTGGGGTTACAGGTTTGGGGCCCGTCGGGTCGGGCCCCTTGAGCACTCCTAACGCTATCTTTGAGTGCTGCAAGGAACTATGATCCTCAATTCTTGGATATTAGGACTTGGAATGAGTTCTGGAGACGAATTGTCGACCTTCACGAATAAAGAATTTCAATGTAGTACTACAATTATGACGAAGAGATTACTGTAAAGATATATAAACATTTTTGTGTTTTATCAAATATTGGTGGGGCCCGGCCCCTGTGGCCCCTTAGGACGAGCTGCCCCTGGGGGGAGTCGATCTAATGGATTCTCACATTGGACGACACAGAATTTCAATGAAAAGCAAAAAGTGGTACTTTCGAATGTTTTACCATATAATAGACATGTCAGTAATCAATGCCTGGATAATTTACAACAAGGTTAGGTTACAGAAAGGTGATGTTACATTGACACAAAAACAATTTATAGCAGAGTTGTCTCAAACACTGTGCAGGAAAGGTTTTACGGATACGCCTAAAAGAGGCAGGCCGTCATCGGCTGAAAGTATTTCAAAACCAAAGAAAAAATCTGTGGCTCCAATGCCGCCGAAACCAGTTGTAAAGGATGGCATTCAGCACTGGCCAATTTTTGACGAGACAAGAAACAGATGCAAGCATCCAAGCTGCAATTCTCTAACAAATATTTTTTGTACAAAATGTAGGGTCTATTTGTGTATTGTGAGGAAACGAAACTGTTTTTTAGAGTTTCATAGAAAATAATGTTTTATCTTCATATTTTATATGATCATCCTACATTTTATGAGGTATATTTAGATTAGATTTAAGACAGACGTTCACTTTCAACACTTGCCTTTGGTGCATGATGTATCATATTTGATGCAATACATTTTTTTTATTTTCTGAAGCCAAATGATGTTTTAGATTTTTTTAAATATTTTTCCCTTACTCCTTTGAGCAAAATACATCAAATACATTTTTGTTGAAACAAAATAAAAAATCATGCAGTTAAGGGTTAACCAGATCTCATAACTATAGTTCTGAACCAACTCATTTGCTTTTGGAATTATGCTCATAATCAACAAATGACAAGAGCATTCACTTCCCCCAGTATATTACAAATTACCCAATTGCTGAGCTCTCCTATTGCTTGTAGTGGTAGGAATGGAGAAGAGGGTGAGTTAATATTTTGTAAGCAATGCGGAAAACTCAAATCTGCAGTTCGTTTACCGTTACAACCAAGATTTCTGTAACTCGAGAACAAAAATGTCTAGTTTATTAAATGTTGCTAATCACGTGATTTTTAATTTGATTATGTTCTTAAAAATATTTTTATTCATCTTTCAACTATTTATAGTTAAAATGTTGGGAAAAGATTCTGTAACTCAAGAAACCGTGAACAGATGATCTCGTCCCCCATGAGTGAGTAATATCTAATCCATTACTTTTCTTTTTCTCTTACTTGGAGTGGCATAGCATGTTATTGCCCCGAGATCTTCATATATTCTGCTGAGAGGATCAATATCCTAACTCAAAACAAAATAATAATTTTGAAGGCTAATGTCACCAACTCTGAGATACTACAAAGACAAAACAAAATAATGCAATAATTTAAATAACGGCGACACAATAATGACAATGAAATGCATACAGTACGTTTCGATCCGTTTGAATCACTGTATTGTAACATGTGTATATTTGAAAGTTTGTACTTATTTCGTTTAACGAAGAGAATAAATAAACCGAGTAACTGAATTACAACAAATGCAAAACTTATTACCTAAACCCCTATGTCGCACTGACTATCACTTCTCAGAGGAAAGCAATCGAACGACGCTAAAATATAGCTGACTCGCTAATGGAAATAAAGTGTGGATAGATGTACGGTGAAGTTGTTCTCCTGCAAGATGTATTCTGATTTATCATTGCAATGGAAATTACATGCGTAATTCCGCTGAGATTTTAAAGTATTAAAAGGTATTTAAAGAATATTTTAGCGATTTTAATATTCAAGAATTGTACACTGTAAACGTCTCGCATGATTTCTAGAGATATAAGTAAAAGAGAACTTCTCTGAAAAAAAAACCAACACAAACTTAATTCTGCTGCAAGATTATGTGAGTGAATATTCGTATATTAAGTTTGTTTGAAGGTGATCATTATTTTTTGTACTGTTGGACAGTTGTTACGCAAATAACTTTTAATTCATTATGTTCACTTCAGCATATACTGGAGGATGTACTACATTGCTCAAGTACAAAAACATTGCAAGAAAAAAACCCACTTCTCCTTGGGAGATGTTGGTGACTGTCCACAGGCAACGCTCTCAACTGGGTATTCTCGTCAATGGTTTACTTCCCAAATCGAGCTCGGAGAGAAGATGGATTTAATAATAGGAATGTTTTTGCGACCGCAAATGTAGGGTTCTTGTGTGTGCCGGCATCGACGCTTCCAAATTACGTCCAACATGAGGTTGGAGGCGTGGACAGTTGCGATGTTCACTTATCCGGGAACGTAGTTAGAAGCAACGCAGACGCCAATCCAGTCACCGCAGCAGCACCTGGATAAAAATAGTCCGCGCAAGTGGAACTAAATACGATTCACCAGAGCTGTAGGCAGAGTTTTTAACTGTTGACTTGAAACGGCCTGCTATTAGTGCTAAAAGAAACACAAATGATACGAGTACAAGGATGAATATCTCCCGGAAGTGCAGCTAATAGGCATAAAAACCATATATCACGTGACGACGCCATATTTATGTTGAGGCAATAAACAGCAATATCTCCTAAAATTATTGCTGTAAACGAAGATATCTTCCCCTTTCCTCCACCAGTTATTTTAAATATATCTATTTAGTGGATGCACTACACTGATATTCACTGCAAACTAATATCCACTGAAATCGAAGTGTTCTGAAAACGTTCACTCAATACTGGTCACCAGTAGTGACGACACACAGAAAATTTGGTTCTGACCATAGCCTTTGTAGGAATCGTATTGTGACTTCCAGTACGAACTGTCAATAGCTTCGTAGGAGAGTGGATAAAAGAAACCGAGCACACACTTGATGTTGGCGTAGAGAACTTTTCCAAAAGAAATATAAACCTTTGTCAGATCAATAACGTACATTTAAGAAAATCGATTAACATAGTATTGACGTTCCCAACAATATCCGTAGCAACAGCAGCTGCATTATATTCTACCAATTTTCTCCTATTGAAGAACTATTACCCAACCGCAGCTTCACTATTTGTTTTGCACGTTTTGTTGAGCACTCCTTTGCTTGTATTGGTAGGAGCAGAACTGCAGTTCGTTACTATTTTGTTAGCAATGGAGGAAAATCAAATCAGCAGTTCTCGGGAAAGAAAATGAATAGTTTTTCAAATGTTGCTAATTTCGCGATTTTTTTTTTCCTTTTCATTCTGGACGTCAAGAAAATATGCGCAGATAATCTCCTCCCCCATACGTCATATACACTTTCGACTTTTTTGTGAAATAAAAAAATACATTCTGGCGAATAATCTTCACTTTACCATAAATAAAGCTTCCTTCTCTTTTGCCGAAACTGTTTTTAATTCTCAGAACAATAAGAAAGCAAACAGTTTGTTTTAATATTGACATAATGATGCTTTCTTAAGAGCCAATGCGCAGCGTCTTCGCCCGTTGCCCACGCTCGGGTTTTCCTTCGCCCCCCACCCCCCACCCCCGCCCTCACTCGAAGACTCTCTTCGCCAGAGCGCCCGACCATTTCGGAGCGCGCGCGTCGCCCAGGAAGCATTCTCCTCGCGTGTGATTTACAGGCGCGTAAAAGAGATAATTTTCCTTCCGCAGCTATTCGTGAGCATCTTTTAAGGTGTCAAAAATAATTAATACCTCTCGCAGTTAAATACGGCCCAAACGCAGGCCTGCCTTGGGCACAATGCCTTCTCCTCCGTCGCCGCATCGTTGCCTGTGCCAACGCAGCCGCCGCCGCCGCCGCGACGCCCTCGCCAGCGCGCCTTGCGGAAGGCGGCGAAATTAGAGTGCCGCCGAATGAGTAATGCGAGGAGGGGGTCGATGTGAAAGCAGATGGAAACAAAAGCGCCGGCGAGGAGCTGGGAGATGTGAGCTTCCAGAAGGTAAACCCCTGGAGAACGAAAACTGAATTTAAGACTCGTTTAGTGGAATGTGATGAAACAGGCAATTCTGCACAATTCGTCTTCTTCACAACTGATTTCCGTGGAAGGAATCGGGAGGTTCAAATTCCAATCCATCAATATAAGCCACTTGTCTTCGTAAAATTGAGAATATTTTGTTTTCAAGATTGGCTTGGTAGGGAGACATGCTGCCCTTGATTCAGACAGGGTTTCAATTAGATTTCGGACAATAGCTAAGTGTAGGAGCGTTTATCATTTTGTTAATAACGAGCTTTACGGTTCTCATCATTATATTTTTTTTATCATTCTCAGATGCCTCGACGTGAAAGTAGATAGGAACCAAATGTTCACAAGGTAGCCCTCAGAAACTTAAAGTAAATATAAGGCTACTTTAGTAGAATGTCATGTAACAAGCTATAATGAATAATTCGTTGACTTTTCGTGATGATTTAATGCAAGAAAACGAACTACTCTGAATACATTGGCTGGATATTAACTATATCCATTTATCCTGATCACGAGAAGCTTTTTGATTGAAGATAGAGAACGGTCTTGCAATCAGATTGATTTCTCCATTCAATCCTAGCGGTTTTGATTTGAAATCAGATCAACCAAACGAGTTGTCAAAAGCTAGGACGCAGAACTCTTGACAGACTAGTAAAAGAAAAATAAATATAAAACTCATTCAGAAAAATATGATGGAATAGAGATTATGCATATTTCATCGTAAACATCATTTCTACCAAAGTTGTTGGATGGATAAATACGTAAATCAGGAGTTCTCGCCTTCTGTTTTCATTTCATTGTGCGGCAATGGGCGCGACAAAAATGTCGGCTATTCCCTTTTTCCAGAACATTTTCACTACGAACACGTACCCTTCACAATCTATTTACTTCAAGCATCTACTTCTTAAATAGACTAGTCAGATCTTCAATTTAATTTCTTATTTATCTCATCGACAGTTCTTGAGATTTCAGACGATTCTGTATTTTCAGTTACTAAAGGCGAACAAAGTATCGTCTGTATCGTTTACGAATTAATGCGGTGACTAGTGTAACGTCGTTGGTAGGGATCTACGCCACCAATTAACAGACATGAGTGAGTAGCTACAAATTTATTTACACATATTAACATAATCACTCTAAGGCGTTTTGTTAGAGCTACTCACTGCAGCCCCCTCTCTCTCTACACGCGCCTAGCGGCGGTGTACCACTTCACCGTGTTCGAGCACATTGAACACGCACTCGTGCATAGAGCACATCGCGCCAGCCTGGGCGGATAAAGCTTTTGCGGATAACCGCGAGGGAGCCTCCTACTCTGTGTTCCCTCACGAGGCCTCGCGACACGGCTTTATACAGTGCCGAGTCACATGACCTCCTAGGTCATTTCTCCCTCCCACGCCTGGACCTGCCTTGCGCACAACACCGCGCAATCCCGCCACCACCCCTCTTTCTTACCTCCGGAGGGTGGCCTTTGTTTGGGGAGGCTATTTTAAGGTCCCTCATGCCCATACCTTGCAAGCCCGTCTCTCTGCGCAGGAAGTCGAGCCTATGACGCTACACTAGACACCTTCAGTGGTGGTCTATTCAAAGTCATTTTATTATACGTGAGTTTCAGACGTTTGGTTTGAAGCCATTTTGTCAAGTGTTCAAAGATTATTTAATCTTATTTATGAAAATGTAGGGACGTTTTCAGCAAATTAAGAGATTAAATTATTAGAGCAGTTTATTTCATTAAAAGAAATCCATGTCGATCACTGTATCAAATGTTGCATGATACTACCACCAAATTCCGTTTTCAACAATCGTGGTAAATAAAGTATTTGAGTGTTGAGAACGAAGAGAACACCCAAAAGTAAAACTCTAGATTGCGGTTCCAGTAAAAATATCCAGAAGGAAATTATATGCAATGAAAACAACTTATTGTAGAGTCAAGTTGGCAGTCCTGAATAGGAGGAGCACTCCAAAGGCTCGTATACCTGAGAGTTGAGTATCTGGAGCTTAGTAGCTGGGGGTTGCAGATATTTTTAGAATCGGGTGTACGGCGGCACGGCTTGTCCTGCAGCTAGCGTTGCGTGGTAGTTTGCAAACCTCCCTCTCATGCTCAACGGTGGTCACGTGGGGGGTGAGTCGCCAGATATAAGTTGAGCCGACTCACTCACACCGGCGGGTTTTCTTCCTGAACATCTCGCGCTTTGCGCAAAATTGACGCCCAGGCTGGAGCATATTCGTGCGTTGCACTGGTGACGAAAGTCACGTGAGTGGCGCGGTAGGAGCGTACACTCGAGGCGGGGCCTCTTTGTTAAATGTGGACTACCCACAAGACTGGACGATCGCGGCTGGCCGTCGGGAAATAACGGAAAGTGTGTAGGGGTAGTTCAATACATTACTTGTACATTTTGTAAATAAAACTTTTATGTACATTTTTATGTCCGTGTGTTAGTTTCACGACGACACGTTATATTCGTAAGAGACACTTTTCGTAGTGCATAATAACTCGTTAAAAGGCGTAATCACCATTTAATATTAATTGATGCGTGAAACCAAAAAACTCTAATTTCTATCAGTTGGTTTAAGGTAGAGATCCTTTAACTTAAAAAAACATGCACTGAATACATTTCTTCTCATAGTAAGCAACACAGTTCTACATTGTTTCTGACGTTAAGTATACCAATGGAAACTTGGGAGTAAATTAAACGAAACTTCTTTGAACATAAAATACATTCTCACTGTCATGTATTCGCATTTTTAAATTAAGCGCTGTCCCAACGATTATATGCTTTCCTTGGACCTAATTGGTTTTTACTTCCACGCCTCTCAAACTGCTTTGAAGTTTTCCAAAATCGCGCGGAGTAACATGCAAACCTGAGCCAAAGACGCTTTACAAAGGAATGTACCTATACCTATTTCATCACTAGAATGCCAGCTGGCAGCCCAAGCAGTTCAGCTGTAACGACACTCGAATTCCAAAAAGTGTAGGGATGTCAATGATTTCTAGGAACTTGCAGCGTCTCCTTCAAGCTGTTTGTTGATTTGAAACATGAATCGAACGGTTCAAGTAAATAACTGTAGATTTTGTCTCTCTGGCTAACATTCTTTTAAGTCCTCATCATTTATGAAATGCAGTGAGTTATTAAAAGTCAAGAGGACCAAGGCGTTGCATCCTCTGTGCTGCCGCTTGTTGGTCACGTGAAACGAGTAGAACTTCGGTGCTCCGTTGTCCACTACGGCAATTGTAACAACAAATAATAAATGAACAGACAGGTGATATCTACGCTTATTCTAAACGTTTTGGGTGCTCTTTTGAGTGCTTTCAATATTTCTTATTGTGTTCAGATGACCAAGTTCGCGTGCTCCACATCGGAGGTTAAACAGCTACGAATACGCATGACGTCTAAGAGGTCGACCTTAATCTCTGTAGTCACTCACCAAACTTCTATTATGTTGTTAGACGTTTGGTCATTGGCGTGACAAGACATTTGACGTAACCCGAAGAAACATTTTATCATACGGGATATTTATTTGGTTATTGCGAAATTCTCGTAACGTAAACTATGTACGATGTCGCATGCAAACTATGTACAGGTCCCAGCAAAGCCTTCAGTTCATTTCATTTGAACAGTGAAATAAAATATTTTCCATTTGAAACTTGCCTTTGCAATGTCAGAAGCACGTCGGAGGCAGTCCTAGCCAGACACAGTGGTCGCAGGAAGCAGACACACCTTTCGCCTCCGAAAAGTAAGAACACTTTCTTGGAATTTTTCCCAAATACTTCTGCCAAAAATTACCAAACACTTCTTACAATGTTGCACATTGACAATGTATCAGCGGATTTACTAAGATCCCTAAAGCTGTCGCACGATAAAATATAATGCATTTAAGAAAACGTGATAAGCTCACATCAAACATTGAACCAAGGATTATTTTATTTATTAATAATTGTCAACTGAGCTTGTGCGAACTGCGGTTCACGCAGTGTCAAACAACAATTTCATCCCGAAGTGGTGATAGAGCAACAGCGCGTGCCGGAAGTTCACATACAGTATTGTTTCGCTAAATCCTGGACACCTTTCTTTCCAAACGATGTGGTATTGCGAAGGCTAATGAGATAAAAAAAATAGACACCAGTAAAATGGAAGATATTCCAGGAGCGAGCCTCACAACAAATTTACAAGACTACGTGGTTTAATGCGGAAGCAATGATACTACTCTTCTGAAGAACCTGACGGAGAAACAATTTATCAGGTTCTCAATATCAAAGTTGCAATTTTTGAGTATACACTTATAAAGCGGCCTCCAATATTTCAATATTTATGAATAGGCAATTTATTACAGCAGGGAACTAGTAAACTGCACAAGCAAAAATCTACTTTCGAGTGTGTGGGAAATGGAGCCGCAAACATTGGCTCTTCTGAAATGACGCGCGTGACCCCGAAGTTTCCTCAGTGCACGATGTCTCATGTGACACGCTGTGACGCGCTGAGTATAAAAAAAAACGTAGTCGTAATAAGTAGCTTCAGAATTTGTGGACCAACATAATGATCAGAAGCTACTTAGTTTTCAGTCTTCAAATGCGTACATTTGAAATCAGTTATATATAATGTAATAGTTTAGCCATCTATTACAAATGAAATAGGTAGATAACATGAAGTGACCATTGGTTTATGAACCGGGTATAGAACTTTATGTAGAAACTTCCAGAGCGGAATATAGAAAAACAAGTGAAGGTGATCTAAGAGAAAACGAGTATTTCAGGCGAGCATGTGAACGCCGTGGTTAATTAATGGTTGCATGTTACTAGTCAACGCACAAAATTATAAGGAACACAATAAAGTTTGTTTCAGCTAAATCGGGTCACAGAAACGCATAATATCGCGAGTTTTGTGATCATGACATTGATTTTAACATGTTACAGAACTAAAACAACAATGGTCGTGACGTCCCCTTCAGAAAAGTTTGGATATATTAATAAAATTAAACGAAAACTAGTGTGTCTACCGAGATTTTGGCATATACCAAAGTATTCCGTGGAATACGGGCCAAATTATAAACGTGGTGACACAATTTTAGGACGCCGAACATTAATAGATAAACATTATGTTACATGAGTTAATTGAGAAATAAACGAGCGATGTTTGTAGGCATGAGACGCACGAAAAAGCATTCTTTTAACAAAATGAAGCGAGAAAAGTGATGTCTAAGAAGTGGAATGGATACGAAATTTTAATTGGGAATTTTACAATATAATAAGACAATCCAGGAAGTGTTAGAAATTAATAATAAACTATTTTTATAAGTTATAAAGCAGAAGACAGTAGAGGCGCTATTGTTTTGTTCGGAAAAAAGCTATAAATGCTTTAGGACAACAATGGGAGAGAGACGAGGGAATAGCTTGGTAGCGAGAGGCAGAATCCGCGTCGCTTGTTGCAAGAATAATTTTAAAAAAATTTGGATTTGTAATTTTTGATGAAGTGTTCTCTTCTGGACTCGTACTAGTGAACTATTATAAACTGTGAGAGGAGTGAATAACTTCGTGGCGAGTTGTACTCCGCGTCACTCGTGATATTATTTTAACACGCGAACTTATAAAATTTCGAGAAGGTGTTGCTCCTTCGGACGTGTATTCGCAAGGTGGCGGAACTGTATGCCGTGTGATGTGAACTATTTTAGTGGTAATATATAAAGCTATGCCACGCGCGATCCTAATTTTGAGTTTTGTGAATTTTGAAAGTTTTTCCACTAATGTTTGGAACTGGTGTTACTTCGACCATTGAAAAATCGAAGCGGGTGTCGCCGAACGAGGTGTGCCGAGGTGCAGCAGACTCGAGCGCGTCTTTGCATATCGTCGCCGTGGTCAGTGCCAATTTGGGGGGCACTGGTAATTCGGCGCTAGCAGGCAGCAGTGGAGCAGAGTTCTTACGCATGACGGCGTGAGATCGTGTGTGTGTGGACCTGGTCGCCGCTTGGTTAACAACGCAAGGGAAGTGGAATATTTTTTTTTGTTTTGCAACACTCCAGTGAAGTCAATGACTTTGATTTCTTTGCTCTTGGGAAGAATAAATGGTTTACAAAGCCAAAACTGGAAACATTTTGGGGGGATTGCAATGTAATGGGTGTGGCCACAGTATTGAGCTCATTATTTCGTAATAACATTTGGGTATAATATGTTTATTGATTTTTGTGATTTTTATGATATCGTGTTTTTGTTGATGTTGTGTGGTATTGATTCTTTTATGAGGGTATTAATGTTTCTGTTGGTTAAAAGAAAATAAACAAACGAGATTTTGAGTTCTCGTTTTGATGTTACGTAACCGGTGTTTTATCACATAGCTAGCTGATCCTGGTCCCTGCATTGGCGTGGCGCTTGTGTTCTGTAGAGAACAAATCACGGCCCGCCCTGATAAATTTATGTAAACAGGAAAACTCCGGATAGTAAAAAGGGGGGGCACAGTGGTGTGCATTGTAGATATTACAGGTGATCAGCAAGGAAGTTTTTCGTGATCAACAATAGGAGTTGAGAGGGGAGATTTTCATTACATTAGTGCCCAGTTCGTAGGGCGTTTTAGTAAATAGGAAAGGGGGTTTTTTCGTTGCATTGGCGCCTGTTTAGTGGGCGTGATCGATATCAGTACAAGTGAGAGGGAGGGGTTTTTCGTTACATTGGCGCCCAATTCGTGGGGCGTGATTAGCAAACGCAACGCCGGGGTAGGAAACCAGGACAGGTTGTTAATAGCTAGCACGTGATAAAGAAATATAACAAAAATGGAAACACGAAGTTGGCATCAGGGAAGGATCTGATTCCGAGACGATATCTGCTTGTGACGATGGTGAGGATTATCAGCGGTTACCAAATTTGGAGGTCGAAGGGGGAAGATAATGTCGCGTTAGTCGCGAATGAAATGGCTGTTGGTCAGGTAGTGGGGGGATGGGGGTCATGATCCCGGTGAAGTAGCGCGTACCACAGCTGAAGAACGAGGCGTTACAGAGTCGAGTCTGATGCTATGTTACAGTTGTTAATGCAGAAATAAAATCGTGATAATGCCCGTCGAGGAAAACAATTTTGCAAGCCACAGATAGAAGAAAGTAATGTTTAATTTGCCGCAGCAACATCGCGACTAACAGAGAATAATATCAGTTTGGAGAGTAAATTTAGAGGGCAGAATGGAGTCATTAGAGTTCTTGCATTATTGGCAATCCGGAAACGACGTCAGTGGAATTGATAACCGAGACACGTTGTGAAGATTTCCAAGTTGGAAAACGACGCCGAAGA
>JAHLJT010004947.1:0-26077 GCA_031308135.1 Acheta domesticus | reverse complement strand
CGTCGCTCGCCCGTCGCTCGCCCGTCGCTCGCCGCGTCGCTCGCCCGTCGCTCGCCCGTCGCTCGCCCGCTCGCTCGCCGTCGCTCGCCCGTCGCTCGCCCGTCGCCGCCCGTCGCTCGCCGTCGCTTCGCTCGCCCGTCGTCGCCCCGTCGCTCGCCCCGTCGATCGCCCGTCGTCGCTCGCCCGTCGCTCGCCCGTCGCTCGCCCGTCGCTCGCCGTCGCTCGCGGCCCGATGTTTATTGAGGGCAAACACAATAAGCCACGTCAGCCACAAATGAGAAAGTGTTTTGCCACCTCGAACGTGAAACACTATCGATCTTCAGCTCATGCGCAGATGCACTAAAGTGATGCGAAACTTGAACTGCGCATGAGTAAAAGATTGATAGTGCTTAACGTTCGAGGTGGCAAAAACTCTACTATGGCTTCTGCTATTCACCAATGTTAATATTTCGAAATGTTATACATCTTGTTGATGTTTATGAAGGGCATGGAGCTGAAACAAAACAAATATAGTTACAAGGTTACTCACAATATCACAAAATTCGTACTATATTATCATTTACGAAAATCTGGAGGCGTGCTATAGCTTTGTGACATATCTTGGAAGTGTTTCAAGCCCTTCATGTTCAACATTTTGCTACGATCTCAATGTGCATGTCGATAAGGGCTCAAATAAGAATGGGAGATTTTCAGGAGAGTCATTTAAAGATTGAAGGAGTCTTCTTCAAGAGAAATGTGTAAACGCTGCAGCCGTATTGTCTTTTAGCTGGAGGATGCGTTGTCGGACGCGTTCCGAGGCGTTCGTAATCCAGCCGGCCCGGGTTCGAGTTCTGCCGGTCGTGGTTTCTCAATACCAGGTGAGAGCTGGTACCAATCATTGCATTGGCTGGATGAGAATCCTAGATGCCGACTACTCTGATGTGTCATTTTGTTGTCTCCCCCGATCAGTTTTCCGGTGGCGACTAAGTCCATGGTCCACAAAACGCGCGCTGCCGCTCTTCTTTCGTTCTCATTCTGCAGGCTGAGCGAAGAATCCATCCCGTTTTCCAAACGGCCCAGCGTTTGGCTTCTAGAAAACATTTTGACAGTATATCGAGTACGCATGCGTTAGGCCTGAGCTCCAATTAATCTGTTTCGTCATACGAAGAAGGTACATCTTTAAGCTGTTCTTGCAAATAGGGGTGTAACTCAATGCTATATAAATAAATAATTAATCTAAACCAATGTCCTGAGACTTTTATTATAGGTTCGTTTACTAAGATGGCGTAGAAGAAGGCTGTAGTGTCCTGTTACGTAAAGACATGTTTACCTGGATGTACAGGTACTTAATAAATTGAAGGGCTTGGCTCTAGATAGCCCTATGCCACATCGAATTCATTCTGAGGAAAGGAAGTTAAATGTTTCCAGCCGGCATTCTTCGTCACAGAATAAAGAAAAAATATCTCTGAATGAGAGTGTCATTTGGTAAGCCTTGACCACAATACTCCCACAAAATGAATAATCGATATGGAAAGTATTTTAGTATAATAATCTTATTTTCTGTCAAAAATGTGGCAGAGTAAATTCTAGATCGAGCCCTTGAATTGTGCTTTAGTGCATCGAACAGAAGTTTGTGTTGCCACTTTTGCACTCAAGGGATATGCGTCATCTACAAGTTTGAGTCATTCACGAGCGAAAACAAAATATAGTAATGAATCAGGATAACAAAAAATGTTTCCTTATTTTATATGTCAAGGAATCATGACGTTTTTAAACTTCAAAAATCGGAAGGATGAGAAGGAAGCTCTTCGCTTTCCGTGTACCCGCATGACTTGGAGAAAGAGCGTGAGGTAATACGCGGCCGCCTGCGAGGTTGATCTGCTGATGACGCAGTGAGCGGGGTCGGCCCTCAAGGTGCTGCAATTTCAAGCGAGCGAGGTATCAAGAGAATTTAAGAAATGGATTCGGGTAATGAAACGAATACATTATCCTTTTAATAGATGTTTGGAAACATTGGAAATATGGATTATTTTGTATTGTTACAATATCATCTATAATAGTTAATATTTATCCAGAACGTTTCAAAATTCATCGACCATAATCGTGCTCGTCGAGGGATGTGGAAATCCTTTTCTTTTTATATCATAACACGTTAGTAAATTATCTTCGAATATTGTTCTTGACTTGTGCAAAATAGGTATTAATGTAGAATTATTACAAAAATACGACTTATTTTCATAGATCTATTTTTGCAGAAATACGCTTTTCGGATCCTATTCTACCAAATTCAGTCTAAACGTGCGATAGTTGTAGGACAGGTACAACAATATCTAATGGTGAATATATTGATACTCCTAGTATTTTAGTCCTATACAAATTTGTCTTAGGCGATGGCAGAACTTATATACTTCATTGAGAACAGACGCTTAGACTATGAACTTTCTTTGCATCCCCATTGAAAAGTTAATGAGAACGCTGAAAACGTTTACTATCTCTATCAATAAAGCGATGTACTGTCTTTTTTCTCTCTAATTTACGACTTGCGTATGTATGACTTCCATTCCTCTTACGCCGTAAAATTATTCAACAACAACAAGAGCACAGAATACCAAATTCATTGAACCTTCGTTCTTTTCACGGCCATTTTCGGCAAATGCCATGTATCAAATACCATGTTTGTGCCTGCTTATTTACTCGTGAGGAATTAGAGAAACAGCAGAAATATTGTAGCTATGTTTCTTGATCTCTCTGACCATGAAAAGCATTTCCCAGAATGAGAAAGGGTTGATATATGTACTCCTGGTGCTTCTTGTATTGCTACTTGGTGCGTGGTGCGTGGTGGTGGTGGTGGTAATCCCAAAGGCGATGGAGGAGGGAGAGCAGAAGGAGCGCGTTGAGGCCAAGGAGTCTCTTGAAAGATCACCGCCTTGGGGTCATGGACTCTAGATTGTTCGGCCCTGAGGGACGTGATTGGCCGCGCATCTGTTCACGTTTAGGGAACATTCACGCTGACATTGAGCAGAAGGTCCGGAGGGTTTGAAATTCCGCAATTGCATTTGTACGATGCTGTTCCCCTAGCACAACTTCCTGGGGAAGGGGCAAATTTATCACTTTCTCTATCTAACTCCCAGATTGCTGCCCCTCTTTACGGTTTCCGGAAGACTAAGGGTGGAGGATGAGGCAGAACGCGATGGGCTTGTTATCTCTGATTAACCACGAAGCAGCCTCCTCGCTTGAAGAATTTCACGCAGTGAAGAGATTCCTTTCTCAAGGAAACCCCTGCTTTTTCCGAGTCTGAATAATTGACCACAATTCATTACTGCTCCATTAATTCTGACTCTCTAATTACTACAAATTTATTATGTTTAAGTATAATAGGGATATGTTACTTACATATTTCTTAGAGAATTAGAAAGGGACTTTTCTAAAACAAAATAAACGTGTACAAAAATGTCAAAAAGTACGTAATAATTATCATAATATTTAATTACTTCTATGAAACCAGTACATTCGACCACATTAACTAAGAAAAAGAGCATAAAGTAATATCTGTACAATATTTGAGATATAGCGTGGAAAAATTGTGATGTCTGTTTGCAAATAATGAAACAAACGACTTGAAGACTACTGGGAGAAGCACCAATTTGCATTACTGTCTTATAGGCTAGGTATTAGTGTCGTTTATTGCTTATGGTGTTAAATGTCGCCTACACTAACTACATCATTGTATACAAGAAATGCTCTTCACCTGGTGGAATACAAATTCGAATTCAGCTAAAATATGAGTATTGCTGTACGAAGAAGCTGCTGAACTAGCATGATGATCAACCGCCTACACATCTGCGAACCGGAATTAGAAACCTAGTCAAGGCGTGTGGATTTTGTGTGCACAAAGCAGTTCTGTGTCAGATATTATATGTTCGATGTTTCTCATTCCATTACTGCACCATCGTGATTTATCTAATCAACATAAGGTATTGTTAATTTGAACTTCATGAACATAATTTCCACGGAAGCTGACACTGAGATAAAGGGATCTATAAAAAAATGGAACATACAAATAAGATATTCTCTTATCTGTTCCAAAATCCCATAGCGATTATTGGATATTTAGAAGACAGTGGACGATTCAGACGTCATCAGGCCAGACCTAAAGGTGGCTCCACACATTCGGCAGTCGTCGAGCAGCGAGCTACTGCTCACCCTATCCCGACCAGCTGATGTGTTCGACGAATGTTCGCTCCCTTTTATGTTCCAAAAGACCGACACGCCTTGGGTAGGGCGAGCACCGAATGTTCGTTACTCGGCGAATAGCAAGCGACCCATCCACACTACTCGGGATTCGGCGAGCGGTTGCTCGCTGTTCGCCGAATAGCGAATGTGTGGAGCCGCCTTAATGTTCTCGCAGGTGGAGAGTTGACGACTGCCCAATCTGGCCGCTTCTCGCCCAATCTGAACTCGCGAGCGGGCGCTCCCACGCGCGCGGCGTTTCGTCCGCTCGTCTTCGCCTGGGAGGCTGCGCCGGCGGCGGCGGCCTTGGCCCCCTGGAGCTCGCGCGGGGGAGGGCAGGGGGCCGCGAGATGAGCACAGCCTCCTGGGAGAGACGGACGGACGGACGGACGGACGGCCTTCGCCGCAACAGTTTTACCGCGCACCGCGCCACCGGAAACAAGAACAGCTCCCGCTTCCCTCGCCGGCAGCCAGCGGGAGAACGGTAGGGTAGACTCCGTGCCAGTGGCAGGGACGAAAAACGGCGCTGAGAGGATGTTGAAGCGATGAACAGCTTGAACGCGTTTCGTTTATGAAATTTTGTGTAGGGTTCCAGTTGTTAATTTTGTTGGACTTCATAATGTCCAGGCAAATTAAGAAACATAAGAAAGATCAAAACACAAAAATATCAGCTTAAATTACGTTGTCGTAGAGGTTAGGTAAAATTAAATTATAAAATCGTTAGATGACTGTAGTTTCGATGGGTATCATAAGATCAGCCATGACGTTTTTCAGAAAACTTTTACTTTGTTTCACGTCTATATTTAGCCCTCGTTTTCAAGCCTTCACCGATGCCCTGGAGTAAGGACTTGGCGCTACATTATATTACACCTACTATTCATATTCATAGTCAACCACTCGTCATGCTCGCCTCTTCAGTACTTGAATCCACAGTGCAAAGCAAAGGCGAGCCACCACTGGAGGAAGGAAGCAGAGGCCATAAACGTGTAAGCCTCGTCCCACGCCTGGGCTCAGCAAGGAGTTCGACACTCAGCATCTCCGTGCAGGCAGCCTCGAGGTCCCGACTTCGACGCCGTCAGCGCCCCGGAGGTCGAGCGGGCGGGCGGGCGGGCTCGTGGCTCGTTGGCGGCCGGCGAGCGGGTTCATGGCCGCGAGAGACGCCTAAGCGTCGTGCGATGGGCGGCTGATCTCATTCATAGATAGTCGGCTCCGTGTTCGTCATGTTTAATACAGCATCAGCGCTTTGTAAGGCGTTTTTTAGCGTCCTTGTTGGGAGAATTACTCTGAGGTAATGCGCAACGTAATGTTGAATCTTTCATGCTCACGTGGCGGTGGGAGGATGCTGCAGAGACGGAGGTAGTCATTGCCTCATTAAAAATGGGGAAATAAACATGTTCACCACGCTCCTTTGCATTTCTTGGTGGCATTCACTGCGTATGTTGTTCTAAACATATTAACAATTCCTTTTGAAGTGAGATTCTGTTTATCTGTTGTCCTTATCTTTTCTCTCTCGATCATTCTCACAGAATCAGCTACGGTCGGTGGCAGGCATTAAAAGACTGACAAATCACAGATGCAGGCTACTTGAAAAGCAGTTAAATAGCGAAGGAGTTGAAATTACAATGTATGGGACTCATAATATAATAAATTTAAATTCATTCATCAGATGTTCTAATTTTATTCCTCCTTGTTTCAGGTTGAGGCCATTGGAATGTTACAACTCTGAGGACCAAGTTTGTAAGTATTATTTTCCAGATGTTTATGAGAGACGTATGTTGCACTCTGCAATATCACTTTTTAGTCGAGTCTAGAACTAATTTCTTAATGTGAAATTTGACTCTACCCAAGGTTAAGAAAGAGCTTGAGTTTCGTGACTCTTTTACACCTTTTATGAGGATTTTCAGGAGGAGATTAAACATCTATATTATTAGTTTCCAAGAAGCAGAAAGTGAAACAAAATTACTCAGTCTCTGGTCATACGAGAGGTGTCTATAGTTTTCGTAAATACCCAGAAACTTCAGGAAAATCCAAGAACAATGAAAAAAGGTTCGATTTTGACTGCAAACACTTAAATGTGTTATTCCGCTTAGTCTTATATTGCACTAATCTGCTAAATTATTGGGAAATTTTGAACGTTGAGAAATTTTCATTCACAAACAGAACTATTAGAGACTGGAACAGTTTGCCTGCGACAATCTTTGAATCCTTTCCTCAAAGCTTGAGAAAATTTAAAAATAAATTCGTTTCCTAGCTATTTATCTATATTTTAGGTCATTGTATTATTGTTAAGTTTCTACTGTTAAATAAGTAGAATTCCCTATTAAGTAGTTTGTCTACTTATTATAATTAGTAGTTGTAATAGTATTGTCATTGTTGTTATTATTATTATTATTCTTTTATTTCTATTCGTGTAGTGCAGTGCAGTGTTGTGTAGTGGAGGGAAACAAATGCGAAAGAAATGCATAACAGTTAAGTGTTGTGAAGTGCAGTGAAGTGAAGTGAAGTGGAGTAAAATGAATTGGAGTAAGGTTTGCGCTGTGAAATTATGTACTATTATTCTTAATTATTGTTTTTTTTTAAATTAACTACTCTCTTGTAATTTAAATATTCTGCCACCAAGTAATGATACTTAATTGCAGAATTAATAATAAATCTAATCTAAATCTAATTATCATATTTAGTGCGTCACTACTTACCAACAGCTGACGCCAAGCGTCAGCTAGGCTTCAAAGAAAAGGCCCCATGCCATTAAATATTTCCTATTCACGTGTTTCAACATGGAACAGCAACTTTTTTGTATTCGTGGTATGTAAAGAACTGTTGTGTACTATATATCCGTACAAAAACAATAATATAAGCTTGCAGAATCCGTGCAGATTGCGTTTTTTCAAATGTTTAATTTGTTGGAAAGAGTATTTTACTATTTGTTGTTCTTGAGCTGCTTTTCGAAAAATCATTTTTGGTGTTTTGGTTCAGCAGCATCTTGCAGCTGCAGGTCACTATTTTAACCTAATTGAGAAAATTACCAGGAAGAAAAAAATTTCTTTCTTTATCAAAAAGAGACATCCTCCCGAGGCAAAGGCGTTTCGTGGTCACGTGATCAGTGGAAGTGAGTGGTAATGTTCTTACTGATCCGTTAGTAATAAAAACCTCCCACCTGAATACTTGGAATATCTTTTTGAGTGGCAGAAGTTCGGACGGTAGCGAGATTATAGTCTTATAAGATATGTGTTGTTTCAGAGCTTTTGAGAAGGACAAATTCACTATATTTTGTTTTTAGCTACGCTGCCTTTACTCTGCGAAGTATGTACCTTTTGGAACGAGTCGAATTTGCATTCAAAATATCTGATAAAATCAGTTTAATTTATAGTCCTTAGGGTAATATGTTTTACGCTTATGATAAAGAAATCTCTGCTGGTTGAAAAATAGAAATGTTATCAGAAAGTGAGTTGGGTGAATCAAATTAATGTGAACCGGATAGGAAAATGTATTCGAGGATAAAAAGTAATTGTTTCTAATGTATTTAACTAAAACGGAAGACTTGGTGATTTCGAATAGCAGATTCTGTTTGTGAGACGGTCGGAAAGCAGCTTATGCGTGAGTTCGCAATTAGAACTTTGTGACCTTGAGAATTTGCGCAACAAATGTTCGCAGGTGAAAAGTAGTTAGCGAGATAACGCCTTCTCCTTCAACCTTGTTCACTCAACAACTCTGCGTAGATTCATTCGCAGAATTATTATAACAGCCTTTCCTTATTCACTGAACCAGAAGGAAAACAGTTCTTTCCATTAACTGTCACCACGATTGTATATTATCACTTCTGAAAATCATGCAGCTTTTATTGTCTTTATTCAATGTATTTGAGTCGTCTGAAAAATTTTCCAAGAATATCTGTATTTCCACTTTCCTTGAGATAAGTGGGTTCTCTTTTGAGGTCATATGGTGCCTTTAAGTTAGTAAAAGAGTATGAACTGTTTGAAAAAAACAGACAGGTTTAGAAACAAGCGATGACCTAGAGTTCGTATGGGTGCCTGTGAAGAACTCGCTTTTTCCTCCAAGCTTTGTGTTGTAAGGAAAATAAAATTAAACGTGAAACAAAAATAGTTGTTCTTATGTTGTAGATCAGGATAGTAAGATTTGAAGATTTTAAAAGCCGTTCAGTGATAAAGAAAACACTGCCATACATTCAATTGTATCGAGGACTGGTTATTTTTGTGACATTGCTTTTACAATAGATTCTGCACAATTAATTTGAAATACACACGAACGTAAAATACACAGTGAACGTAAATATTTTCTTGTTTTTTTTTTAAATTTTCCTTTTTTTAGGAGAGCTCTGATTGAAATGTTTGATTGGCAGTTGTTTTTAATCCCTACGGTCTGCATTTCAACACTCTCTAGATCAGTATGAAAGCTTACAGAAAAGAAAAGTTACCTTCTTTATTTTGTCAATTAGGAAATGAAGTGATTTTATTTCTGCTGCTTTCAAGGCCATTTTCTGAAACTGTGACGTCATAGACAATTTTTTAATTTTACTACTGTGATTTCAATAAAGGAAGATAATTTTTATATCTGAAATATAAATAACAAGCTGAAGAACCTGGCGTTGCTCAAGCATTTATCACAATCGTGTATTACACAGTAGATCGCCCGATCGCGGTGTCCCGCCAGCCCCTCTCAAGAGTCACCCTCCCCACCCCTCTAGTCCAGCCCTGTCGTACATTGCAACCATGTACTATGCAACTTTCATTATACTGAAACTAATAATTTCCAAACATCGTTTCTCTAATGAAAGATCCTTAAATTTAAGTGAGAATCCCGTGTTAAAATGTATTTTGCAGGGGATGTTCGCATTAAAAAAAGTGCAGAAGGGGTGCCACAACTCAGGTGTAAGACGTAATCCTGAAGTTTGAAAATATTATTAAGAGCGCACTGTTTATTTGCTGAGTACCTCTGACATGCTCTAGAGTTTTCAAAATTTCATCTGTTTTGTTAAATATTTATTTGTAAATGAGCGCTGGATTTCAAATTCTTTTACGATCTTCATTCCATGAACCTGAAGATGTGATTAGAAAAATGCAGAGATTGCATTATGCCAAAATTCAGAATTCTATAATGCTAATACCTTTTATGGAGCTTAATTTTAGACACAGAGTGAATAATGTTGTGCGAAAAAACACTATACCGCCTTCTCTAATAGTCGAACAAATGTTACATTGCTTAAAATTGCTTCGTTACTGCACTTCAATTTTTTAAAACTATTCTTTTCTTCAGAATGTTATGCTCAAGTCTAGAAGGATGAACTTAATGTAAGTCGAAGCACCAAGGATATATCCAAGCATTACTGAATAAAACTATTTTTTCGGGTATAAACGAATAAAAAATAAAACATAATTATTGAATGGACGAAATTTGATTCACATTATGACAGCCCTGTAAGGAGGTGGTCCTGCGATCGCACCTTACACGAGGCCGTGACAACTCTCCTCCGCCAGCCGGCCGTCAGAATTGCATGTGTACATGCTTTTTTGTATCTGACGTTAATGATCCCCCAAGTCTACAATAGCGCTTCGAGTCAGAGAAATGCCCATAAAGTTCTGGTGTCATTCGTGCTGCGTCCGAATTGAAAAATTACAAAACACTTTCTACGGGAATCTGTGCTCCTCAGGTCAAAATGATAAAGGTTTTAATTATTGCTAGTATTATAAGGAATAGGTGTGTATAAATAGCTATGTTTTCTACCATGTAATTGACACACTCTGTATATATAGACAATAGACTCTTTGAAACAACATTCCTTTTTTCTTTGCTAGGAACTATTCGGTACACAATAATGCTCATTTTCAGAGCGTTTATGGTATAGATTTTGCATTCACTTATTTTTGATTGAGAAACATTGAAGTCTACGAGTGTTGTTGTTTTTTTATTTAATTTTTTTAATTATTTTTTTTATTTTGAGATACGAGCAGAGTAAACGTTTATTGTAACGCCTGCCGACACAACACTCTCGACACATACGGAGGGCGGACTTGCGGGCCTCTTCAGAAGATGCCCTCACGTTCAAAGTTACTCTGTCGTATTTTCTGTATCATCATCATCATCATCATAATCTTCTTCTTCCAATGTTGCCATAAGACATTTACTCGTTCAGTCCAGCTTAGATCACTTAAGCGCCGTACTACTGGAGTCTTTTGAGATCACTGATATCTTAATGTTGAGATTGGTAGAGAGGGATCGCCTGTGAGCCATAGTTTAAGGTACTGCTTCAACATTCGTCTGGAGGTGATTAAAAAAAGCACAGTAGCTGGTGTGTGGAAATGTCGTCCGAGCTATGGCATCGTCCGACCAGCTTTTGCAGCGGCGAGAATCCGCTACATTCTGGGCTACGTCCCTGGTCCCGCGAAAGAATCAGGTACACGCACTCAACTACAAACGATACAAGACCAGATTTCTCAACTTTTTCAAAATCTCTCTTCACGATTACATTTTTTACGTGGATCGAACGGTCTGGGAGAAATAATACTAGAGACGGTGCGTTTGTCGAAGCGCGAGGAGCAGCTGCAGTTGGCGCATGCGGCGTCGGAGGACTTTCCAGCGACTGCTTTCGAGCGCAGACGCCGACGCCGACGCCCGGCGCCGCGACGCTCGGACGCGCCTCGCACGCACGCAGACTGCGACGCACGCGCCGAGCCTGGCAGGGGGCGGGGGCTCTGGGAGGAGTGCACGCACACGCCCAGTAAACTGCGCACTCAAGCGAGAAACATGTCGCCCGCCTCTTCGGTAAAAATTTATTACCGATGTAATGCGCAGTAACGTATGTACTTTGGCACAATGGCTCTTTACGAGCCAAGGCCCACCAGCGGCGTCCAGGCCATCGATTAAGGGGTACGTGTGGTTAGCACGTACTTTGGTACGTATCTCTGGTCTTCTCAACCTGACAAGTGAGCTTTCACATCGTCCACAGCAACAGTTACTGGGACATTGCAAGGAAAGTGCTCAGTTAACGTTTGCCCCGATCGGGTATCGAACGCGGGGTTGGGCCGTGGAAAGCGAGCACGCTAGCCAATGAACCACCGACGGCTTAAATGGGCATTAATGCATAATCTAATTGGGAGGTTCACTTTAGTGGATTTGGTATTAGATTGTAGTGAATGCTTTAGATTATTATTCCACGAGAATAAAGATTTGTGATTTTCTTGGGAAAAATCACATTTTAAGTTGCACATGGGGTGTTAATATTCTGCTACGTGGAGGAGCGATATGGTTTAATGGGGTGATGTTGGAAGTAGAGATCACGGGAACGGCAGAAAATCATAACATTTCGCGGCAAGTGCTATCAGCAGAAGTATGGGAGAAAAAATGAGTTAGTAAGTCTATTACTAGAAATATGACTCAATGTAAAAAGTAAATGGCTTTAATCAAGCGGAGAAATGTGTCACTCATTTTAATATTATGTAATTATTCTATTTAATATGAAATCCAGTCTTCCATTTGAAAATCTGCATTTCTACAAATAAACCACATAATCGTGAGAAGCTTATTACCATTACTTGTATATTTTCTCATGTTCGCAACACACTTATTTTCATTGCGTGTAGACAACAGTTTCATTTTTTTTAAAACAGGCATGGTAGCATTTATTTTGATTCGCGATTAAGATGACTGGGACAACTTGCAGGGACGCATTTTAGATAGTTGTGACGCTTCTCGAGATATGAGAAGTCATGGGACTCATGCGTGTCATCTGTTGGGCTGTGAGCTTCTCATTTGCTAACCTCACTTTCACGCTGGTGCGCGTGCTCGGTGAGAGTATGCACATTGCGCACGCGTGGACGAGACTCTCCAGTTGGCTTCGTGTTCTTATGGGTTAATCTTAATGCAGATTTTTATTTGCAGTACGTAGAACTATTTTCTTAATCGTTGTATCCTCTTGCTGAGTAAATAATCCATGTTAGAAGCTAAAGCAACAAAAAGGACTGATGTTTCATAGTGATATTAATATAGTGTTTATAGAGAAGTAATTAAGATTCGTCGTGATGTTTTAGCAATTTTTCTGGCATCCTGGAATGAATGGCCAGAAGTAACATTTTTCGTAAATTGCACTAAATCATTTTTCCGTTTCACATGGTTCCGTGGTGCATGATTCTTTTAAACAGAGCCAATCATATTCGTACGTTAAAGGTTTCATATCTGTTATGAAGACTCAAAAAAATCCTTTCATTCTTCCTAACCGAGGGCATTGAGGATTGAGCTTGGGTGAGAGGATGAAGACTAATTTCAATACTTTAGATTCGCAGCTTATAATATAGCGAGTATGCACACGCATGTTTGTTGGAAGTTAAAGTCTATAACTTTCATAATCATTATTTTTTATCAAGAGAGTTTGGAAAGTAAGAGTATGAAGTTACTAATCATAATAAATTAGAGTGAGAGATCGAGAGGACATGCTCTTGCTGAATTTAGGTGTAATAGTTACATATGTAATGCAACACTAGAAGCAAAATAAATCCCTAGACTTATATGTTGATCGTCTCGCCACATATTCATGACACTGAGTAAATAAGTCAAGTATATGTCTTTACACAATGTTTTATTAATCGATAATGAACTTTCGGGGGCTGCGACTAATTTCTGGCATGTACATCGCAGGCTTGATGACGTTGATTAAACCATTGAAAGCTGCCTGTCGATTAAATAAATACGTTGAGAAGGTAACTTCAATTTGGACCTCGGTGAAGAGTATTGGAGCTTTGCGCAGAAACGCAAATCAGGAGACTGTGGTTTTGAGTCCTAGGTGAGGCTTGAGTGATTTCACTATGTGACTATGACCTGGTTGCTTTCCATACTAGCATATATCCCATCCACAAACACTCATTTCTCATTCCTTTTGATGATCACCCTACCGTCATCCATACAGTGGAAGGCAATGGCAAACCAACCTTGCGTTCATGTGCCAAGGAAACTGTGCTCGCGAGAGCGTTGGTTCAATTCCACGCCTACACTCAGTGATGAGTGCGGCATTCGTCATTAAGGACGCCACCAACTTGAATCCACGTTCATGTGAAAAACTGTACTGTGGCTAGATATGAAGTATCGCGTTCCCTCATTAGAAGCCCAGCCGCCTCGTGTGGATGCCGTTCCAGTGCGTTTAATCCTTTGTTGCTGGCGTGGGCGTCGCCTCGCTTGGGTGGGCCGTGCGTGCAGGGGGCCTTGGAGAGAACAAGTGCCGAGCGCCGCGCGCGAAGGGCTTCGCGGGCGCCAAACCGCCGGCCCGGAAGCCCCACTGTACCGCTGCGTTGGGGCAGATGAGGGCCCGTGGGAGGTACATTGCGATTTTTCTAACATTGCCCCTCAAGACCACTCAAATCTTCGCGATGGAATATGTCACAGTATTTTGCGTCTTTCTCGATCTTGCCGGTAGAAGTTGCATGATCGCATGCACTGCTTGATACGATCGCGATCATGCGAAATCTAGCGGAACGACTGACAAAGATGCGAAATATCGTGACATATTCCATCGCGAAGATGGGATTTGAGTGGCCTTGAGGGGCAAGTTAGAAAAATCGCAGTATAGTGTGGCGTGGAAGCGAAATGACAACACAAACACGAGCTCTATGTACAATCTGTTACAATATGTGCAGCTCTGGAGTCACGTTCGCCATTACCTCCGTGGCTCACAAGCACCTGCTCCCCGTCCCTTAGGCTCGTGCGTTCCCTACCTTGCCACTTTACCGCGCCGGTGGCCCGACACCCGTGTTACGCACACGCCGTGCATCTCAGAATGCACTCCCGTCTCGGGCGAGCATGCACGTCTGCTCACGAGGTACTCTCAGTTCGAACTGCCTGTTCCTGCCTCTGTTCTAAGTTATTTTGGCGGTCACGTGATCGCCTCTTGCCCTTTCAAGGCGAGGGCCCGCTATCCCACCGGAGGTTCTACTGCCCGCCCGCCTTGCGTCACGGGGGGCACGGCATTTTCCATTGCTTTTGTCCGTCCCATGTGGCCAGCAGCCTGCGTGCCCAGCCGTTTGAAGATCCGGTCGTCGTGTGATAACGTTCCAGTAGAGCCCAGCCGTATGCAGTTAAGGGCTCCTTGAAACAGCCACTTCAGCATCACCAGTGCTCTGTGCTCGCCAGGGGGCATCATCTGTGCTCGCCAGGGGGCAATCGAGCGATCATGTTATGACCTTCACTAGAGGCTGCAGGAGTATCTAACTATAGGAAGACGAGCACATCTTGACTTTTTGCAGATACGTCCGTGTTTTTGTGGTAGAAGAAGAGTAAAAACGTTGAGAATTTAAGCAATAGTTCGGTTATAAAGTGTACTTTGAGAACAGTCTTAACCCACAACTAGTTTGCGTGTTCGAACCCCATCGAAGCCGTGGATTTTTAAGGGTGAAAACATATCCCTCGTAAATAAATAAATAAATGTCTTTATTGGTGGCGAGGCTCAGGCTATTTAGCCTGCTCTTCCGCCTGACCACTTTCAAAAATTTTTATTACAGTTTATTTTATGATAAAAGGAGACCATTCAATGAGAAATACGTACGCGATTTAGATGAAGGCTTTCTCACATGGGAAGCAGGAGTGGGAGCGAGGGAGGAAGACGTTGATAAAATAGGGAACGCACTCACAACATTTGTGTGTTTAAGTTTATTAATTTTACGTTAGGGAGATATTAAAAATTAGTCACAAATATATCAGAGTGAAGCACTTCGAGATTTAACTTAAATTTTGAAAAACTATTTTTTGACTCGTAGGTTAGTTACAGAAAAGAATTAGAAGGAGCTTGTTTAACACAGTGGCATGTTATTAAGTACTACTAATTGAGAGAGCGTTTGAAGAAGCTGAAATTGCGTACGTATTTTTGAATTACCCCTAAAGAACAGAAAGGGAGGAAAACTCGTCAGCATACAAGCAAAAAACATCCAGTAAGGAGTTCAAGTCTTGAAAGAAAGAGAAAACGAATCTATTCGGTTATTAAATTAGGTAAACAAAAAAGAAGAAAAATAAATCATTAACGTGGATACGATCAGATTAAATCTAGGAAAAGTTTAGGAACTTAAACTTTTCCCCAAACTAAAAATAGGCAAATTTAAAAATGTATCAAGTATTACCAATTGGAATATTCTCAAGACTTGAAAACCTGACCCAACATCTTTCACACGTAAACCAACGATGTATACTACATTTATTCGTACGCTTGCCTTCGGAGAGGAAGTTAAGTCGGCTCTCCCATGGTGAAGATTTATTGCTGGTAAAATATCCTCAAGCCTAAAAGAAAACGTCTGAGCTTAATGTAAATCGCTTGTTTCGTCGCCCGATGGTAGTTCTCTGCCAGATGGTCAAAAGAGCGTAGTCACATTTGGACTGAGCTGGTCAGACCGAAGAGCAGGCATAATGGTCTGAGTCCCGACACGTAAAATAAGGCGAAGAATCGAATACCTATTCGTCAAAATAACCACAAACCCTCTTTAATCTTAAGTTGTCGTTTGTTTCGAACCACTCGTGTCTCCTTACCTCTTCCACTCGCTTTCCCTTGGAGGTCTCTTCTCCTAGTTTCAGGTCTTTAGATCCACGGACGAAAGGTCTAATGAGCAGATCGTGTATTGCGAACCAGGTCAAATGCGACATAAGGTCTTCGCGACAGAGGATCTAATTCCAAAAGAGATCTACAATTAGAAGCTTCAATTAATAAGGTCCAATAGACATAAACACCGAAGGTCTAATAGATATACAAAGGCGTAATAGTAAAGTTTCTCTTTCTTCATTTTAAACGCCTGAAATCCAAAAGTCTACATTTTAACAATGTCAATTAAATTTTCAAAATATCGAATGGTAGAAAATTACCAAAATGATAAAGATTGTGATGATATCGACTTATGCCTTTGGTCTTTGAGCTACGGACTGAATATTTTAACACCTGTATCATTTTATGTGCTTTACGTACTTCCCTGAATTAAATTCCTATTGTGATTTCATTTCATATAATAACATACTGACGTAATGATATGTGAACCACATTTGTTACGTGTTTCTGTTAAAGCGTAATAGATTTGACATTCGTGTCAGATAGACCGAAGTTTATTAGATATGTTTCACAATCACACCAAATATAATTAAACTTTTTTTTTAAATTAGACCAAATTTTCATTAAGCGTGTTTCCATAGACATCTGACATTAGACATAAAAAATTAGACCTTCTGTTATTAGACCTAATATCTGTAGACCTAACGACCTCTAACCCCTTCTGTCCTTTCACAGTGCCTCCTTGCGCTTTCGTAAAGCGTCTGTCGACCGTCCCCCAACTCGAGTGCGCGAGCCAGCTCGATCGAGTGGTTCCGTGCTGATGTACTTTGCATTCATTAGCTACAAATAAAATTATTTTTCCTGTGAAAGCATTCGTATTGGCCTATCTGATGAACCATGCCTTGTGTGCCTTCCTGTATAGTTCCACACGGAAATGCAAATTGTATGTCACTAAAGGAGTTTCCTGGGCTAAAAGTCCTTGATGCCAAGATTGTATTTATTGTCAGAGGACGTATCGGGACATGTCACGGGCAAGTCAGCAACGTTCTTGTATTGTTCTGCAATAGCGATGAGCTAAGGACTGGCACGTTAATGACAGGATCTATTTCCATATACATTTTTTAATTGCCATTCTTTACGATAGAAGTACTCAGTTTATTTTCATTGTTTTGAGTGACTCCGCTGGAACTTCAAGTTCTGCTCTAAATCACGTCTAACATTCCTTGCAGTTTCTGTTTCAGATCTTAAAACAAGGAAGATTCCACTTTCATATAATAATAGAGAACTGTGTACGGTGTTAACCTTAATGGAATTCTGAAGCAGAAGTTCTCAGGGAAAAGTAGAATGAAAAGGACCAGCTAATTACCTCGCTTTATACTTTGTCCTGCAGTTGCTAATATTTCGGGGTGACTCAGGATGCCGGGTCGTAGTCAGATACATATTAATGACTGTGGGCGAAGTTTCTGGTGATTCAATCTATGAATTATTTAGCAACGATTTACCTTGCCCTACTTCAGAAAGTAAATAATAGGTTAATACGTTCTTGTTCCGAAAGTCATCGAGGTGTGTTTTTTGTGTTGCATTCATTATTGGCCAAACTTCAAGAACAATTCTTTCCGGGCAATTGCCGTTTTACATTACTTTCTCCTTACTACGTATGTAGTATGCAAAAAAGCAAAATGTGATGAAATATTTGAAAAGTTATCACGTAGCTTTGCACTTTGTTCGTAAACATTCTTCTCTTGTTCATGGTGTTTAGCATAACAATTCAATGGATAAGCGAACGATGGTATCCTCTATGAATATTAATTAGAAAATTGTTTCTACAGTACAGGCGCTAATAAATATAACAGTTGATGCGCCCTTACAAATAAAATCAATAAAATTAGATCTAAAACAGAATCAGGCACACAGCATTACATTTATATTAATATTAGGCTATATTTTATTCATTTGCGAGATAGACAAAATGATATCCTAGCGCCTACTTATATCGTTCTGGCGATATTGGTATTACTTGTATGTCAAATATTGATATTTCCCTTAAAACTTCATAGAAGAAATACCAATAAACAAGTGAAATCTAATTTAATAAGTGAACTTGTGCGCTTTATTTTTTCGCGCGGGAAGGAGTGTGTGTAATGAAGGATCGAGTAGTTTCTGTTGGACTCTCTCTGGCGATTAATCGATGAGTTGCGTCACGTACGAATGGAAACACTCTCGCCTCGCCTTGTGCTACTTCGCATTCAAATGAAATGCACCGAGTGGAAAATGCAGTTTCTAGAGATTCTACGCGTGCAATGGTGCAGAGAAAAGATAACGACCTCTCTCGGAATTGCAATGGTTAGAAATGTTTGCTCTGTGATGAAATCCCGTGAACATCGATAAAAAAACGTTAAAGAGGGCGTTACTTCTGTTTTAGTTATTTCCGTAATTATTTATTAGCATTACCATTGTAAGAGTTGTCATACTATATTGGACGTGTAAGGGGGTTTAGAGTGAAAGGAAATGCGTGTTTGTGTTTGTGGCAATGGGTAATATCGAACAGTGCAGCGATCGCCGTGGTGTGGTGCTCGTGAAACTCCACAAAGAGAGACCTAGTTCTTGAACGGTGACGTGCCGGAAGGCTGTGAGTGCATTACAACATGCAATACGTTCTGGAGAAAGGTGAGAGTTACAGATGCGTGCATTTTAATTTTGTTTTTAAATAAGATTATATTTACTTACAGTTATGTATTTATACCTTTCTCAAATTTTCCATAAGTTCTCATTTGTAATTTAGCTAATATTTTATTTTATGGTTTACTAGTTCATTGCTGTGTGTTTACAGACCTGAAACAAAACACGTAGCGGTATACTTAATACCCTTGCGGGCCTTTTCGCTTCTTTATGCCCTAGGGCCTTTTGAATACTTTATGGCCCGCTCTTATACCAACACAACACACAGAACTTAGTTATGAATTCGATTTTGTAAAGTTAAGATGCAAGCAAATACAATAAATAAATGGCATAATGCTTAAATAAATAAAATAAATTGTTATAAACCTTATTTTGCTTATTTGATATGAAAATTGAAATTTTGAAATGTTTCCGTGAACTTATAATTGCCATCATTCACTCGCATTTCACTGTTACGTACCATCTTTTTTAGTGACATAATTATATTCTTCTTTAGTGGCGGTACTCGTAAGAGTTAATAAGATATATAAGGTACATCGGCTAACATCCTCCAAATGTTATTTTTTGGTGTTTTGACATATTCTAAATAACGTTTGACAATAGGCGCTAATAACCTAAAAGTACCGTTTCATCAGCGCAATATACACTGTTATTCACGCTGGTAAATCTCAAATACACCATAAAGAGTTTTATATATTTCTCAAGATTTTAATGGAAACCACTGTCCATAGTTTTGTTAGCTTTTGCGAGAATTTCCACAGGAACTTCACAATATTCTTTCATTTTGTACGAACAAATCAGTCCAATAACGATTATGCAATAGAAATTAGATATACACTCTGTTTTGTTTATCTGACGTCATATTGACAAATGACTGTTACAATGCGTCTTTTCACTTTAGACGCAAGAAATATTATAAAATGTTTCGAATTCTTGTTTTATTCAGCAACGAACTAGTAAACCATAAAGTTTTGTATGCACCACGGGCGTTACTAGATGTTTTTGCCCCGAGGGCGACTTCCAAACCCGAGGGCCTCTGGCCCGAGGGGTTGGAAGTCGCCCTCGGGGCAAAAACATCTACTTAACGCCCTTGATACATAAATAACTATTATATATCTTCAACATTATTGACCATTCAACTGAACGTTTATTGATTGGAATTGTTTCACTTACAGACATAATTAGCTGATACACATTGTTACGGATTTTGATTACGTTTGTGCGTTTTCATTCGTACCATTACAGTACCTTCTTCTTCTTCTTCTTCTTCTTCACTTCACGGGTTAGTCTACTGCCTGTTCCGTTCTCAAAGTGCTACATACAACATTACAATATTTAATATATAATTTAGGTAAATAGTGCTATGAGTTTCTGGACGAATATTATGTTTTTCTTAGCGTGAAAGATTATTTAAGACGAAATTGCGGAGGGAAATAATATCAGGGAAATAAAAATTGTCATTGAATTAAATGTTATGTTTTATTTCACTGCGGCAGGAGGAAGATAATTCAGGTTCAGATTTGACCGCAGGCTTTATGAGTTCCTCCCTTATCATTTTTGAACGAACTGAATTTGATTATCAAAGAATCCATTTTTCCAGAGCCTATTTCCAGTGTGGCTAAAAACAGTTACTTAAAATGAGTATGAGAAACACTAGGCAACGTAGTATTATAATATACTGAGCATATGGCGTGCGTGTGGTAATTAAACTTGGAGCACTAAGACGCAGTCAAACGTCTTTCAAAGTAGACGTAGTTTTGCTCCTTCACCTCCTGCCTCATCGCGTTCGGAGCCGTAACCGGCGCCAGTGACGTATTCATCTGTGCTCTACCAAGCGAACGAACAGTAGTTGTGGCTTACTTTTTTCTGCGTTCGTTGAAAGGTTGTCTACTGTCCACGTACATGAACGAATGTTTCCGAAGTCATATGTAGTGTCGTTCGCAAGTTCGCCATTTTCCTCTCCAAACACTCATGCGCTTTCGAACCTAGTAGAGGACGATTGCTCAAAATGCTCTTTGAAGGCCCGTTCTCCCAGAGAGCCAACGCGGTGACGGACGACCTCGTGGTAAGGTACTTGTTCGTACGTACTCCTCCAGTTAGGGTTGCCAACCGTCCTCCATTTGGGAGGACGGTCCTCTATTGACATCAATTGAAGGGTTAGAAGCAATAACACAGTAACCAGCATGGGGCTCGTTCTGCACCAACAGCCATGCTACGTGAACACTTGAACAATAAACAAAGCAAAAATATAATTTAGTTTAAAATTTTAGTTTTAAAAACACTTCGCTTCACTCTCTCGAGAAATAAATCCCAAGACGAAAACTTTCGATGCACGAGAGATTTCTAAGGCCCTGATCATAACTTTTCTTTTCATTGCAAATTGTGGGTTACCATGTTATTGCTTCCAACCCTCCAATTATCCCTTCGACCTCCTTTGTAATTTAAATGTTCTCATTTTAGTACATTTTTAACATTTGTTGTCAATTATTGTATCAAGTTTCTAACAACTGCTACGTTGTATCGTTTATTGTTTAATTTAGAATAGAAAACATGAATTTTTTTTTCTGAACACTGACACACGCATGCATGATAGTGCCTCTGTCTAGCGACTAAAATAAAAAAAAGAGACGCACAGACCATCTTCATCTTCATTTTGTGAACGAATATTTGTACTTGAATCGCAAATGAAGAAAGAAAGAGAAGAGAGAAATAGAGTTGATGTTAGTGTAAATTAAATATTAATAAAAAAGTGTATTGATGCTCTTTTTTTTCTTATTGAGTGCCCTCCCTTTTACATGAACATTATTGGCAATCCTACTTCCAGTGTCTCTCACGGAGAGATTTTAATTCTAGCAGCCAGCGGTTCTGATCGCATTTCTCCGATCAATATCAGGTGAATGCCGGAGCAGTACCTTCACAAACGCGCCGCCGCCCGCCCGCGATCTTTCCTCCCTCATCCTTGTCCTGTCCTCACACACAAACACACACACACATTTATATGTACTATACTACCACACATGTAGGAATATCTGTCCGGAGCTTAGAAGTTGTCCCGACAGGTGCGTTGTGATGCTGACGGAGGTATCTGGAAAAGAGAAATCCTCAATCCGACGGGTAAGTAAGCGACAGATCCTACGATAAAGCGGGGGAAGAACTTCGCCATTTCTTAGCGTACAACACGACTGCACTTACGAGACTCATGACCATATCAGTTGAGGCACCCGGTAACACGAAATGATCACTCAGTCGTACGTCGGCATTACCAGTGCGAAGTCGTTGGCGTGGGTGCAGCCACATCTGCCATCTGAGGGGCAGGTTGTGGGTTCGTTCGCCCGTCGCGCGTCGCGCTCCGCTGGCGCCGCCTGCGCCCACCTCACACGCGCAGCTGCAGGCGCAGACGCCGCCCCGCCCCCCTTCCTTGGCTGCGCCTCGCTGAGCGGCCCCGCTCGCACCGCCTGGCACCGACTGCCCCCGCGGGGCCAGCGCCCGTACGATACCACCGCCTCATAGCCGTTCCTGGAAGCGGCTGAATGATTTTGATGGGATGTGATTACGAAGATATGAAACAAAAGGTGATGGCGCAGCGGCTGGAGAAATGAGAGAAAACCCACCATCAATCCCACTCGAATCGACAGGGACTTGAAACCTGTCCCTGCGGCGGAAAGCAAGCAGTCCGGACTAGTGATGGCAGACTGTAGCAAAACATCGATACATCAACAAAAGGTTTTCGACAACGAATGAAAACATTGACAAAAACATCGATGTTTCAACTATCAATGTTTTAAAAAAGATGAAACATATCGAAGTGAAACGTCGTAGCCCAAATGTGATTCATAACACGTCAATATTAATTTAATGTATATTCTACCTTCACTTTGACTGTCAGCTTACTTTTCTAATCAGTGTTCTATGTATTCGAAATTCATAATTCAATTTAACGACATTATCAGGTAAAAAATATCGAAATAGGTAAACATTGGAGAAAGATTGTAAATAGCAAACGGTTTTTTGGGAGTCTGGGAATCGACAACAGTGACACTTGCAAATTACTGTTGAAAAACACGCATTCCACACAAAAAAATAGGTACTGGAAATTTTATTTTTATAATCAGTAATCTTGTTTGAAAAAAAATGATGTTTTGAACAAATAAATCGATCTGAATAAAATATCGCTGTTGTTAAGTCCTATGTTTTTGCTCACAAATATCGTTTTCAAACATCGTTACTTTATTGCCATCCTTAGTCTGGACACCTCATTGGTAACCCCTTTTTACCCGAAGGGAGTTGTCAAAATTGACATTCTTTTCCGATTTCTTACTGATGGCAGTCGGCCTACCTTGCCCAGATGGCTGCGGTAATCGCTCTGCGCATTGACTCATTCGTAGTAAAGTTTATTATTTCGAAACCCTCGTAAGGCAGGGATGCTTCACTTCGTAACAGAGGCGGTTCATGGTTCAATTTGTAGGTAGTCGCATGCAATTTCGTTCTGGAATACAACCCCAAATTAGATAATGGTGATTGAATCTCAGCATTTAAAGTAAAACAATGTCAGGGAAATAGTTTATTTTTTACGACAAAATTATAGGCATAGAAAAAGCAGGTAACAAACAGGAAGGAGTTGAATGAATTATTTATTCGCTGTCGTAGTTAATTCTATTTATTTTTTATTAGTAATTGTATAGTCGAAGATTTACAAATATTATTTCACTATATTTGTTGTATTTACATTTTAGAATGAATTATATAATTCTATGTACAGTATTGTAAATATTGTGCAATATTGTATCTTTGTTCATACAAAGAGTTTATTCAGTCACAATCCATCTCTCTCTCTCTCTCTCTCTCTCTGGCTGTTTCTGTCTGTCTCTTGCTCTCTCCTTCTCCCTCTCTCATAAACATGCACATGCTAGTTTGTTTCATTTATGTTTACTGCTATGATTTGAGAAAGCTTAGTCGACATCACGTGTGGTTCCTGCCGTCTTAGACAACTCTTGCGAAGTTTGATCCCAGAGATAAGATCCAGATAAGCTTTGCTCAAGGCTGACATTGTGTTGACATAACGCTCGACGTTCATTTTCAAACATTGCAACATTTTTGTGTTGTCCTCTCGTCACTTCTATCATCAATCCCTCGGCCTTGGGCAACATATCTATTCCCTTGAATAGATATGAAAGTCAAATTTGAATCGGCTTCACATATGCACATCGTCACTCAACTTTTCCAAAGCACTCTGAAGTTCGACCCAAACAAATCTGACCTTTTCAAATCTACCTCCATGAATCAATTATTTTGACCACAATGAATTGGCAATCTAATTGCAACAACTAAAATTGTGCAGAGATTTTTATGACGATTTTGTATTAAACTTTATATTTTTAAAAAGACAATAAACATCAAAACCAATTTTCTCCGTCTTCTTTAAATTGTACCCAATCCTAGGACTACAAGTTCAATTTAAAAGATACTTTGATTCACGCTTTTTCTCTATGAAATTTATTTGCTAATCATGGTGCGACTGAAAAATGAGCATTAACCTGCATTAGGGAACAGTGTTCCGGTATTGGAGCGGAGGTTGGTTCCCACGGTGCTCTTAAGCTAATGAAAACCCTGATAGGCATCTGGACGCAGCAGGAGGACTGCGCCCTGAGTGAAGGTGACCCGAGTTGAAGGTCCATTGCACTCTCTGACAACTTCCCATCGCCTTCCTTTCTTCTACCGCTCTCTTCTCCACATGAGTTCACCACAAAATTAATATAATAACAATTCATATCCATGTTACCCTCAATTAGATGAGATGCCTGTAACCTGATCTGAGTACATGGTTCTCTTTTTCTGCGGGCCCGCACTGTTAGCTTCACATCCGCCGTCGCCGCCACCTCCGCCTCCAAGTGCATGTGTGTCAACTGCAGTGCGGGTGGCGCGGAGGGATGGGAGGACGCCGTGCCATGTGGTCGTTTGGCGTGGGTCAGGGCGGGAGCGCGGGGGGCGGGGACAGGGGACGGGGCACGGGAAGGCTGGGGCATGGGCGGTGGTGAGGGGCGCTGGGGCGGGAGCGCGGAGGCAGGGCTGCGGTGGCCGGGCGAGGGATGGGGCGGGGGCGAGCGGGCGTGGGCGGGGGCGTGTGGTCCGGGAGCGAGTCTGGCTGCGGCCATTGAACCGCCCTCATCGCCCCCACTCGTGGCGTGGGGCGATGCTGCGGCGGCGGCGGCGGCGGCGGTGGCGGGCTCCAGGGGCTGCTCACCTGGGAGCGGAGGCGGCTGCTCGTGAACAGAGGTCCCTCAACTTCTCTCCTGGCGCTGTGGAAGGCGGTGGTGTATCTGGAAGGGGTCGGCGCCACCTGTGCGATACATTTCAACGTCTCGGTGGCGGGAGTCAAGTCTCCCTCTCTCACGGTGGAATGCCAAGTGGGGTTCGCGACAGATTGCAACCGGATTCTACGGATCCTCTGCCTGTATTCCACAGTCTCTATAATTATATTTATTTTTTCGGCAGTATCGTGTTTACATAACTCGTTAATCCACCTGAGTGAATTTCAGATCGGGAATAAGAAAAATGTCCTGCTGGGGAACCTGACTCATTTCGTTTTCGTGCTGCAGTAGAGTGGTTATAAGGGCCAACATCTGTAATTGGAGTGCATTATCTTCAATTATTCCAAATAAATGAAGTATTATTTCATTCGTTTATCAGGGGAATATGACACAGCTAATTTTTCTTGTCTAAATGTTTATATTTTTAATTTAACTTCCTTGAGTTACTTCTTTAAGTTACTGCGAAAAACTCTCGCTGAATCTGAATCAGTGAAATTTTTCCTGATTTCAGTCAGTGAAAGCCGAAGCACTGATATCTTCAGTCGAAATAGGTAGTTTTCGCTGACAATCAGCGAATATGCGAACCTTTTCAGGAAGACCGCCAGCATTTACTGGTCTTCAGTGGGTAAAAGTGCCGTGCCATCATCGCTCACTGATCGTTCAGTCGTCGTCACAGATTTCACTGATTCAAAAAGTTCGCTGATTTGTTCAGTTCAATTCACTGATTTCAGTGGCTGGGTATAAATGACACCATCAGTGAATAGTCACTGTCAATCAGTAGTTTTTCACTGATCAGACTGAGAGAGTACGTTCTTTTCGGCCGTGGGTTTTTAAAGGTTCTTGAGCATTTACAATTCGCGCGATTTAGCTCCAGAATACATTTTGCAAGTGACGAGGTATTGCTAGGGAAAAAACATATTATTTAGTCTTCGGGAATGAGAATTATAGATCCTTATCTTCTATGCAGATGATATGGTCGAGTAAGAGACGCCTTCCTAACACTACTCGAAATTTTTTGTGAATTCTTTATGTGCGTGCTTATTGCGCGGCACTTGCCAGAGGGCATAAATATTTTGGGCGAGCGTAAAGATGTGAATGGGAGTCCTAATCGTGAGGACGCGCATTTTGGCTCGCGAGTGGGATTCCGCGGCGCTCGTGGGAGAGGCGTGGCAGGCATTCGCATCCGGGAGTCAAGGGCTCCCACAGCCGGTCCTGCGCCGGGGGAGGGGGCGGGGGCGACTCCGAACGCGGACGGGCGAAGAGCCGTGGCCGAGGGGATGCGGCGGGAGGACGAACACGAAGAGCGGGCGGAGACGCGTCGAGTTTGGGAGGGGCGAGTGCCAGACTTTGAAGA
>JAHLJT010004946.1:0-14062 GCA_031308135.1 Acheta domesticus | reverse complement strand
ATTGGATTTCTCTTTGATCCTGTTTGTCTGGCGCAGAAAACCAAAGCCGCCTGTGGTAGGATAGGGAGAGAGCTGTCTGCTAGATGGTCTTGGCTGAATCCTGCATATCAACTGACACGAAACGATTCAACGTAAATGTTTACCTTATAAAAGTTACCATAAATCGTATTTAAAATACCGTACGAAACTGGATGTACTTTAGTATTAATACACTTGTGACATCATTACATCATCGTTTCGTAGTGCACTATTTCTATGGCGTTCTACACAGCCTATTCTACACTGTCTATTCTATGTGAGGCTGTTGCTAGTGCGGTCCGGGTCAGCGTTGTTATCGGTGACTCCCCGCCCCCACACTCCCTCTTCGTCCCGTCCCGCTCTGCTCCATATTCCCTGAACACCTCGCTCCGCTGATCTGCCCCAACACCCTTTATGAAACGCGTCCTCAATCCTATCAGTCGTCACGTAACGCAAAAAAATAATACAATCGAAATCCTGCATTTCAATGTATGCCGCAGGCAAATAGAATCTTTGCTGAAATGGTACTTTTGGGGTAGCCGAAATCTTGAAATTCTATTGTAAGGCTGTCACTTTTTTTGGATCTTCTTGAACTTTTAGCCGAAATCTTCTTAATTTCATTGTGTAAATGAATTGTCCAGATCATCAGTCACCCCAATGATAATCGCGGCTGCAACTATTGGTGACCACCCACACAGTACTGATTATTTTCGTACAGCTTGTTTGGGAGCATACTAACTGAGGTAACATCTTCGCAGCCGGATTACTTGGGTCCGATAACAAATAGCGCTCGTTGAACTCTCAAGGTAAATGCAAGAGTTGGACGAAGTGATCGTGAAGAATGGTGGTGGTGATGATTATGGAGATTTCATGTGTGCGAAAACTCCGAGATAATCTAACACGTACTCGTCTCTATGCTTCAAATATCATATGTAGCGACTAGGTAGGTGAGTGATTTGAACAATACATCAAGGGTCGGCTCGATTACACTTTAATAAGGTCACATCATGGATATAAATTACTGAACGGAATATTTTCGTCGTATTTGACACATCATACAGGTGACAAAGTGAGGGGTAAACTAATTAATTAAACCATGACATAATATAAATCTTGTGGATTCTGATTATGTAATAGCTTTTCCATTACAGAGGATAAATGTAAGGAGATGTAGAGGAGGGAGATCTATGACGAGTGGGCTGATTACGCGCTCTCGATCCACTTTGTTTCTACATGTGTGGTCGAGGTTCTAATTTCAGATGTGTGAAAAATGTCTATAATGCAATATTTTCGCGCAAAGGGAACTTGTGTATTGTTTATTGAGTTGCTTCGTCTACTCAACAAGTCGAGTCTAGAAGAAACACCATTCACGCTGTACAATCGTAGCGAGTCGCCGTTGCCTTCTCATTTCTCTGCCCTTGCTCACCTTCCCTCTCACCCCCTCTGCAACACCCACGGCCACGCCCGCCGTTCCGTCCGCGGCTCTGCCGCCGGACCCATCCCCCACCCCACTCCTGCAACCGACCTGGCCCCGCCATAGCTCTTGCCCCGTCCCCCGCCCCGCCCCTCACGGCTCACGCCCCGGCTCCAGCCCGGCCCCCAGCCCGGCCCCACCCCGTCCCGCCCCGCCCCCCGGTACTCCGCTCTGAACCCCGCCCTGCCCCCACCCTGTTCCCCGCCCCGCCTTGGCTTCCACCTCGGCCCCCGCCCTGGCCCCCGTCCCGACCCCCGTCCCGACCCCCGTCCCGACCCCCGTCCCGACCCCCGTCCCGACCCCCGTCCCGACCTCCGTCCCGACCCCCGTCCCGACCCCCGTCCCGACCCCCGTCCCGACCCCCGTCCCGACCCCCGTCCCGACCCCCGTCCCGACCCCCGTCCCGACCCCCGTCCCGACCCCCGTCCCGACCCCCGTCCCGACCCCCGTCCCGACCCCCGTCCCGACCCCCGTCCCGACCCCCGTCCCGACCCCCGTCCCGACCCCCGTCCCGACCCCCGTCCCGACCCCCGTCCCGACCCCCGTCCCGACCCCCGTCCCGACCCCCGTCCCGACCCCCGTCCCGACCCCCGTCCCGACCCCCGTCCCGACCCCCGTCCCGACCCCCGTCCCGACCCCCGTCCCGACCCCCGTCCCGACCCCCGTCCCGACCCCCGTCCCGACCCCCGTCCCGACCCCCGTCCCGACCCCCGTCCCGACCCCCGTCCCGACCCCCGTCCCGACCCCCGTCCCGACCCCCGTCCCGACCCCCGTCCCGACCCCCGTCCCGACCCCCGTCCCGGCCTTCGCCTCTACCCCGACCAGGCTCCCGACCAGGCCCCCGCCTATGCCGCCGCCCCGGCCCTCACCCCTGTCCCCAGCTCCCGGCTCCGCCCTCGCCCCGGCCTCGCCTCCGCCCCCGCTTCCCGCCCCCGATCTCGGCCTCGCCCGCCCTCGGCTTCGGCCTCGGCCCCCGCCCTGCACCCCCCCGCCCCCCGCAGGTCGCGTCTCAGCCCGCACCCTGACCTCCGCCTCGTTTGACCCCGCCCTACTCCACCGAGCGCTCCAAATAAAACACTCGTCCGTGAGTCTGTCTGGGGGAGGCCGAGCGCCGAGCGAGGGACGTCGAGGACGGAGGTCTTCAGTCGTTTAAGGGGAGCAACGTTCACCAAGCTCTGAACACCAAGGGTGAAATGTACCTTTTCCTTTGGCATCTATAAATATCGTGAATATTACGAGCACGAACGGTGACTGTGTGAGTACATAGTGGAATATTTTTGGAGCTAATTTGTCTTTATATTATCTTCAGCTTTTCTCAGCTCTGATTTCAATCATGAGGTGGTTAATTATTTTAATACATCTATTTATAAGTTTTGAGAGCCATAAACTGACCGTAAGTTTACTGAAGTATTAGCTTTTCAACGGTTTAATATTTCAATATTCATCTAGTAGATAACTGTCAAAATATGGCCGTTGAATTATTAATTTATTATTCATGGCTATATTTTCTATTTGGCCAGTTTTAGTTATTAATCCAATATTAACGAGAAAGACCGACTTCATTTTGAATTAAAGTTTTGTCTGTCAGTAGTGAGACACATGAGCCTTCATTAAACAAGCCCTTTTGATCTGCACCAAAGATATATAAATCATTGAATATTTTTATGTATTAAAGAATTATAAAAATCGGAGCTGTGTCAAAAAGTCACACCGGTAGTCTTTTATATATAAAATTCAAAATCAGAGTTACATGTCTCTTCGTTATTTTGCCATTCAGTTTAAATTACGAACTAAGTACATATCGTCAGACACTGCTGAGGGGCGATTTCGTCGTGGCACACGTGCCACGGACTCCCACTCGTGGCATCGACTTGACAAAACTGGTGTAAGTAATAGTGCGGCAAGGGGCGGGGAGGTGCGGGGCACGGCATTCACGAGAAAAGCAAGATCAGGGAGCACCCGAACAGGACCCGGCGTGTTGTGGCTTGGTGTGCCGTGGGGTGGCTCAGTGGGGCGAGTAGCGTATAACTGAGTGCCGGCGGGGATGGGGCAATGCGGCTCGCCCAGGGTTGGCGAGTGCCAGAGCAGAGCGTATGAACGCGGGGGACCGCGGCGGGGCTCGGCGATGCGGGTCATGGAAAGGGCGAGGCGGAGGCACCTCCCTTTGACGCGCAGCTGGTCCGGGCGCCGCGCTGCTACAGCGTCACAGGGCCCTCGGCACGTCGCCGCCATCCCCCGCCCGCGGCGCTCCGCTCGCGCGCATTCGCGTCCGCCGGGCAGCTCCTCCTCCGGCAACGCGGGGCGGTCATGCGTTTCATTGATGCATTGATGTTTCCGGCGACGTCGACTCCTGTGGTCGTTCGTATAATGCATTGATTGATTGATGTTTCCGGACGCGTCAACTACTTTGGTCATTAGTCCCGTAAGTGTAGTGCGTGTGTTTTTCTCGGGAGGTGGCGATGATATTTTCTCCGCTGGATGGCAAGATCCGGCGTCGACCTACCGTCGACTAGCGGGGTATCCCATCAACCAGGTATCTCCCACCAGCGGGGCACCGCCCCAGCCGGGACAAGCCCTAAGCTCCCGACCGGTCTCCCGACATGTGTGGTAGTGTAGTACATCTTAGTGTAAGTGTGTGTGTAAGAGGAGAGAGGATAGGACAATGAAGAGGAAGGAAAGATCGCGCGCGATCCGTGGCCCGTTTGTTAGGGTACTGCTCCGGCATTCGCCTGGTGTTGATCGGAGAAACCACGGAAAACTACCGATCAAGCTCCCAACTGGTCTCCCGGAGTGTGCGATAGTGTGTGCGTATTAGTGTGTGTGAGGTGAGAGGATTCGACAAGGCAGAGGAGAAAACGACCGCGCGCGGCACGTGACCTGTTTCTTGAGGCATTGTCATGCGTTCGATTTCAGTGAAAGTTGATACATTTCAAGAGCGATAGCGTCACATGCACAGAATGCTGATCAATGAATTGTTGACCATTGCAGACCCCCAACAAACTCTGACCGAAGGGGCCGACGCTTTCTTCACGTCAAGAGTAGTGTCAAGGTCTACTACTGGTGGCAGTGTCACGCTTTGTGACACCATGGCATGGCATTGCACGAGCTTCTCAGCGCAATTAGCGTCGGGAAAGTAAACTGTCAGAAGAAATCCCGCCGTTTGGTGGAATCACATGTATAAAAGGTGATATGTAGAGAAAATTCAAAGTAAAAATGTAAATAAAAAATAACAACAAACATTCTTAATGTAAACGCAGTACTACAATAAACATAACGTAATATAATCTTAATCCCGCCTTATCGTATTTCATATGTAAAGCGTAAAACCGCTCAGGGCGACTTTGACTACCTACTGCTCTCTTGTGGCGATGTGCTCAACTGCATGGAGTGGTTACTTCGTCATGCTACCCGTGCCACCGACTACCGCTGGTGGCATGGACCTTGACATCACTCGCCTAGGGTCGAGCCATACCGTTATCCCTTTATGCCGTTTCATATGGGTGTTACAGAAAGAATATTTGTTTGTATGTAGGAAAAACATATTCAGTAAACGCATGGGTATAAGTTATTCGGGTCACGGTGACACAGTTCAGACGGGTGTTTATGGTCGACCTGCTGAAGACTCAGCAGCCAAAGAATGGACTGCAGTCAGCAGAAACCGATTTCGGCGCTGTCTGAGACGCAGGTGTTTTGCAAACGATCTGCAACTGAAACGACACGCACGTCATCAGTGTCACGTGATCCGTGCTCATATAACCCCGTGCACCCCTAGACGAGCTTCTTGAGCTCGGACTTCTGCTGGGCTAGACGGATGACTGGCGCCATGTTCGTTACGACGGCCAAATTATCACACATAAATTCATAGTAATAAATATGTTTAAGTAAGTATGTGCTTCCTAATTAATACCGAGATCAGGGCTTGTTCTCCTCGGTTGTAGTGATCCCCTCCCTCTCATAAGCGAGTTTTGCTCCCTCTGATCCTAACCCCCATCCGCCACATTTGTGGCATGGAGTGCATTACGAGCGAATTTCTCCTGATCCCAGTTCCGCGCATTTCCTTTCCGCCCCTCTCGTCACTCACTTAGCCTTCACTTCCGTCCTTTTTTTTATAACACATTTATTTACGTAGATGGAATACATCGTTCAGTGGAATCACTTTACAGATGTTTTGCTTTGATTTATACTAGTTAAAATACCTAAACTAACTCATCCTAAACATTGAAGAGGATACTCTACGGGAGAACCTCGAGGTTAAGTGTCATGGTTGGCTAAGATTTTGAGAAAGGCATCAAATGGAAATCTATTTTTTATTCAGGTGTGAGTGGGTCATTTCCATCCTCTGCAACGTACTACGATAAAAGCACCAGAGACATGCAAATTCGCATCTTTCCTTCTTTGTTACTTTAAAATTAGTATTTTACGATTCATTTCATTCATACTACATGCAATGATTTTTTTGGAAACAATCCTAAATATCTGTTTATGATAGCATCGGAAACAAACGACAAATCAGTAATTCTAAAGCACACTAAAATAATGATCATGCGTACCTACAGAGTATATTGTCCTCTGTGAGAAAAGCAGGAAAACTATAGACTGTACAGAGACGATTGTAGTTAAATTTCATAGAATAATGTTTAAAATGCAAAAATGAATAAAAAAAGCAAGTCGCCGTATCGACAATTATAGTTCCACAAAAGAAATGTATTTCTAAGTACGATTGAATAAATGCATATACGTATGTAGATTTTACAAATAGACATATACCAAGGTCTTTTAAAATCACCAATGATCAAAAACACATTCGTTATTTTTCGAAACCCAGTAGCGATAAAAGTACGGGCATATATTGCAGGAAATTGACATTAGAATTTTCTCTTGCCATTTGAAATAAACAGATTGATGTTCAAAACGTAGTAGTACACAATATTATCGGTGGCTTATTATCGAACGTAATAAATAATGAGGATATGTGTGCAATGGGTATTAAAAGCGTTCATCTACGGTTTAAATTCAGGGCTCAGTTCATCTACAGTTAAAAATAAGAGAACAAATTTTATTTTCTCTAAGAGAACCATTGACTGGGAGAAGCAGCTCACTTCGCCGCACGATGGATTTTCTAGAGGAGGTATATCCCGCAAAGACCTCACGTGCCGCCTACATCCCTGGTCTTTTCTTTGGCCGGGCAAAGCTCTTGGAGACGTGCTTTCTTTCCTTCTCCTCCGTGCGGGAACCACTTTCCGTAGGGCTTCCTCCGATAACATATGCATTTCCGAAGGCACCACGTCCCACGCCAAAGAACAACCTACAAGGCTTCTCCAGCTCTTCTCCCGAACACGCTACTCTCCGCTAGATTACGAGGATTATCGACGTGTTCTTGTAAGAGTTCATAAAAATAAGGAAATTTGACAGAAAATAACAGTAAGTGGTTCGTGATGTCGATATTTTAGTTAAAAAATTCTGCATCGTGGAAGATGAAGGAACGAGATTTGATGTTGTTGATAAAAAGGAACGTCGTTTGATTGTTGAAACAGTAAACTTGAGTGTATTTGATTGTTGAAACAAATATACAGTATTGCGTATTTATTTAGAAAATTTAAAATGATGTTGCGTTTTAAGCATTACATTATTATATTTTTAGTATATCAATATGCTATCAACAACGTTCATACATGCGTATCGTCAGGAGGATTGGGCTATACGCTTGTACTAACAGAACTGTTTATAGTGAAATCATAAATAATTTCGTTGCCAGCAGACTTATTTGTTTGTTTACTAAGGTACTTGTCTACCTGAAAATAACGGTTTTCCGTGAAAATTTTGAGTTTTGTTTTTAATAGTTTCTTGAACTTTAAAAATTGCAATTTAACTAATGTACAGTCCTTATGTTCTCACACTAAAAGCAGAATATCCATTTTGGACAAATTCTTTCGTGTAGTTAGGGATTTAATATTCACAGACCATTTTAGAGCTAATGAAACGTCATCTGGCATTTCCCTTAAGTTACTTTTCCTCTTGTTTGACCCGACTTAAAAAACATCATAACTTTTCTAATTTTAAAGATATTCTGGATTCATTTTTTTATTTAATAGTAGAAGGCCAATTCTTGTGCCTACACTTTAAATAGTTGTAGAAAATGTGTATCATCAATAAATAAATTGCTTTGTTATCCGATGTTGGTACCAGTGATTTTTTAAAGTTCTAATTCAAATCCCTCAGGCACTAACGTTTAATCAAAATAACACTTAAAAAAGAATCACCAAAAATGTTTAATGATTCATGATTTATGATGTCACAAATCATACTCTGTTTTTGGAATGAAAAAGGCATATCGGATTAAATAATTAATATAAAATATATTTTTTTACTTTGCTAACATCCAATCATAAGGGTAAGCATGTTTAACTTCATATATACGTCACAAATATAAATTTTAAAACTCAGGTACACAAGTATCTTAAACGAAATTATTGCAAAAAGTATAAAATTCAAAGAAACATTTTCTGCATTTAAAAAATTAGAAATTATTCTCATATGAACACAAAATACCATCATTTTTCAACAGCTGAGACTTGACACGATATTTCTAACCAATTAATAGAAGTGTGTGAGAGACGTCAATCAAGAGATCGTATATTCTCAACTAGGTATCATATGAATTGAAAGTGTTACAGACAATGTTCGTAAAGTGTTACAAGTGTGTGTAAAGTGTGTAAAGGGTTACAATAATAATAAAAATATTCATAATTATAAATATTAATAACAATAAATAGTAATAATAAATATTAATAATGATAAATATTAATAAACTGAAACATTTCTGTAAATGAACTATTAGTAGTGTTTAATAATATCCTGTCATAATTGTTTTCCTAGTGGTGTTTGTTTCGTGTTCAAGAGGTTTGTCTTCTCTTACAAGAAAGTTAACTGCCCTTCACACAACTACCTCGTTTCCAACCGCACAACGCGTCAGTGGCTCTCTTTGAGTGCGCCAAGAAGCAGTTCTTCCGGCGTCGCACAAAGCAAATGATTGAAACATCACGTCTCTCTCTGATCGGGTTACGTGCCCCTCCCCTGCGCCCCTTTGATCGCTTCGCATCGCCTCTGATGCCAGTTTCAATTGCGAAGGCGATGGGCGGGGTGGTGGCGGCGGCGGCGGTCGCGACGGGGACTCTACCCCCCTTCCCCTTCGCCAGTTCGCCACAACCCCTCTCCGACCACTTGCCCGCTTCGTTGCGCATTACCCCGTTCTCTCCGCCCCGCTACACCCTGCCCCACCTCGCCACACCTAGCCCCGCAAGGCACTTTTTCTCGCAACGGATCCAGACAATCATTTGGGGTAAGGGGCGTAATAGATTTTTGTTAAATAATAAAAATATAATATAAATAATATAATATATATTGTATATTATTTTTGTAGTTATTCCTGATACTATACAATATTATTTTTAATAATAATTGCTTAATATAATTCTTACATAAATAAATATTTAAATTTTGCGAAATAAAGTAATATAACAAACGAAAACTCTAGACCTGGGGGGATATCGATCGTGCGCGGTCCATGGCCCGTTTTTAAGGTACTGCTCCGGCATTCGCTTGGTGTTGGTCGGGGAAACCGTGGAAAAGTACCTATTAGAGATCCCGGCCGCTAGAATTCTTCTCCCGCCAGCGGCTGAATTCGACCTATCTAGCTGTCCTGTTACCATCGAGACTCCAACCCCAGAAACTATCGATCAGAGGCACTGCAGTGACATCAGTTAATGTCTTGAACCACCTCACCCGGTCTCACTCTCTCGTACACCGTCCAAACCTCCATCTCAATCCGCCACGCCCCAACCCACTCCGCTTACAATTGCTCCTCTCTTCCTGCCGTTTCTCTGCCCGCCTCGACCGGGAGAGATGGCTCAGTGGCATCAACCTGACGTCACAGCAGTCCCTCTGACTGGGAAATTCTAGGTTCGAGTCCCGAAGGCGGCAGGATTTTCGACACTAGCTTGTCAGCTAGGTCGAATTCAGTTGCTGTCTGGAGGAGAATTCTAGCGGCCAGCTGCTCTGATCGGTAGTTTTCACTGGTTTCCCCGATCAACACCAGGCGAATGCCGGAGCAGTACCCTAACAATCGGGCCACGGACCGCGCGCGATCTTTTCTTCCCCTTCCTTGTCCTATCCTCTCCTCTTACACACACACTTACACTAACATGCACCACACTACCACACATGCCGGGAGACCGGTCGGGAGCTTACAGCTTGTCCCGGCTGGGGCGGTGCCCCGCTGGTGGGAGATACCTGGATGGAGGGAAACCCCGCTAGTCGACGGTAGGTCGACGCCAGAACTCGCCATCCAACGGGGAAAAGATCATCGCCAACTCCCGAGAAAAAACACATGCACTACACGTATGGGACCAATGATCTTAGTAGTTGACGCGCCCGGAAACTCGAATCAATCAATTAATCAAGCTCCTGTCTTCCTGCCATTTCTCTGCCCGCCTCGCTTCGACCCAGTCTGCCCGCCCCATCTCACCTGGTCCGCTCTTCGCCGCTTGGCGTCGCTCCACCCCGCATCGCCCAGCCCCGTTTTTTTCAATTTATTTATTTATTCTTTCTGATTTTACATCGTTGAGCCTTTCGGCTCTACAAATGGTTGGTGACTTATTCTAATCTTAAAGATTACGAGTAGGGAAACTATGATCATCGCCAGAGCATTTGGCTAGAGCTAATTTTAATTACAGAAGTGAATTATCTATTCAAACGTGTAAAAACGGTGTAAGAATGAATGACGGGGATATCTGTTTTTTTTCTCAGGAAGGGAGGTTTATCTATGCCGAGGTTGTAAAAGGATGGTCCGGTTATGTTAGGTAGGTGGAAGAAGAAATTGTGGGACATGTGAATGATTTGCTCTTTTATGGATTTTAGGTTGAAATCTGATTGGAAGGTTGAGTTTGCCCCGTCCCGTTCTGCTCCGCCCCATTCCGAATCGCCCCCCCCCCCGCCCGACCTTGTCTCTTCCCGCACCTCCCGTTCCCCCTCAACCCGTCCTCCCTCGTTTCGAGCTGCTATTCTCCGCTCTCTTCCGCGAAATTGGCTGAGGTGTATCGGCTTTGTCCACACTAACGCGCACATCTAGGCGCCGCACAGTGTGTAATTTTGGCCATCTACGGGGCAGAAAGTCAAATTTTCAACTTGACCAGAACGTGTAATTTGTTATTTATTTCAGTAGAAGGATGTTCAGACCACATGTCAACGGTATAGATTTCACTAGAAATTCGCCGAGGTACAGGAAATGCTTATTTGAACATGTATCAACTCGTCCGTGGCGGCACCACTAGGATTCATTCATTTCAGTGCAGCGTTTTCGCTTGTCCTGTGCGTGTGTCTGATGATATTCAAAGTCCCAGCTATTTCAAAAATGCAATCTGTATAGTTTTGTTTTTCCATTGGTACCCTTGGTTTTTGAAATCCATTTTACAACAACTTGTAAGGACCTCTTGAAAAGTACGTACTCTTTATCTTACAGGAAACACAATTCGAAAAATTAATCAAGGGTTTTTGTTTAGAGAACCCTGGAGAACCACCTTGGGACCAGATTGGTATTCAAGCAGGCACTTTTGCGAAGCCAAACATTGAAAAAAATGTTGCGAATTGTTGCGAATGTATTAATTTTTCTATTTTTTACAAAATGTCGCATTCGTTTTCCTCGAGGACACTCTGCAAAATATGGGTCACAAAACCTAAAAACGCAATGGTAAATGCTTTATTGGCACATACTTTGCAAGAAATGAAAAATGCAACAAATTCTGAGTGTGATTTATAATGTGTAAAAACACAAAGTAAAGAAATTTTGCTTGACACTTAGTATTAAGTAGGAGAAAATAGGGAGGCATAAAAAACGTTTTCTTCATTCACTTTTTCATGGCTCGATGACGAAATAATATGTGAAAATATTTCCAACAATACACCAGAACCAACAGAAACATCCACTATTGTAATTGGCCGTCCAACAAAGATTTTTGTTGGTTGTGCTCCGAGAACTAAAAGGCAGAGAGTTAAACACCTTACACATTCAAGCAGCGAAGGAAAGAAGGGAAAAGGTTATTCGACAGCAATAGTAATATAAGTATCCACTACATAACCAAATAAGGAAACTGTTATTAAGAAGGCTCGAAGGTCCTTGTTTCAGAAATCAGAGCTATCACCGGAAACAAGCGCCTAAATGGTACATATCTGTATGTCTAGTCGACGAGGTACATACCTGTCGTCCTTAATGCTACATATCTGTATGTCTAGTCGCCAGGACAAACTACTACGTCAGTAAGCAAAAGTATTAAATTATAAATTTTGCTCATCTTATTATAAAGTGAAAGAATCCAAAACGCTGTACACAAGGAGTTATGATTACAGAAATCTCAGCAGAAATACGTGTGCAGTAGCTTATTGACCACACAAATCATGGATTAAGTCAAACACGAGAGGTGTCTGAGAAATTGCGATTGACAAAGAATGCAATATTATCATAATCATAAAATGGGGCTGTGATGGTATGGAACAGAATCGATATAAAACAAAGGTTTTCACACCAACATTTCAGTGATTAAATGTTTTTAGTATTTCTGTTCCTTTGGAAATGCATTGCGATTCGGCCAATTCAAAACACGTTATTTTAAAAACAACTGTTCCATCTTCTACTAAATACTGCAGACCAATAACATTTGTATTTTCAAAATACCTTCAGAATCGACACTAATACACAATATACTGAACAGATAGCTTATTACTTCCGATCCATATACAGCTAGTTTACGGGTTCCTCCAAAACACAGAAAGAATAATATCAATGAATAAGTGTTTTATTTGCTAGAACTTGATCAAACACCAGCGATGATCAAGAATATTCTTCTGATACCATCAGAGAATCTAAATAATTTTCATAATTTCATGTGTACAGTTTGTGTTTCAACATATGGTTCTTTACTTCTCTCGTATTATTTTTATATATTATCTAATGTGCGATTTCATTATTTCTTATGGTAAAAATTGCAATATTGTGTCACAATTATATATACATATCAAACTTCTCTATTGATTGTTTTGTAAAATGAACGTACAATTTTATCCTAATTTAACGTATTTAAAATACTTAAAATGTAGTTCTAGCGAGTTGTATTGTATAAAATGTGTAATATTTTAGGTTTTTGAATAATTTAGTAAATTATAAAATGATTTAATCCAGTTCATTTCTTTAATTTTTGCTATTAGACTTTCTGCCCCGTAGATGGCCCAAAATTACACACTGTGCGCCGCTTCCAGTCTCCACTGTGATTACAAGTCGCGCCGGCGCTGCTCCGACCGCTGATTGTGAGCCAGTCGCCACCGCCACGGACGCCACCAACGGAGAATCTCCGGCAGTAAGTAGATAGATTTATTACAGTTCGCTTTGAGCTAATACTCGGCGGCAAACATAATACCAATTAGAAATAGAACAATTACAACCCTTTACAACGAGAATAACCATTAAAATTAGAGGATGGTATCCTAGTTCTAATTAATTTCTAGTTATCTCCAAATTGATTTCTAGTTTAAGTTACACTTTGCTTCACTGTTTAACGAACATGACAATAATAATAATAAATATAACAAAAACTATATAAGCAATAATAATAAACAAAATTTATCCTAAAGCTAAAAGCAATGTTAACAATGATATTTATATCAGTAGTAATAATAACAGTAATAATAATAATAACAATAATAAAGGTAACTGTCTCAGTATTGATGGTGATCTAAATGGAATTAAGTATCTTTTTAAGTTTGACTACATTAGAAAGAAGAGCCCCTAGTGCTTTTGCACTAGTTTGTTCCAATCTACTATAGTGCCATTCACAAAGGAGAACTTGCCTATACCATTTCTTGCTTTCTACATCGTATTTTCCAAGGTTGGTCTCCTCTGCTTATATAACCTGATTTCTGTAATCTTTTACCGATATCTGGCCATGCTGTGTCTAGTAGTAATAGTAGTGATCGTGGTTCTCCTTTAGACTGAAATTGGTTCAGTGCCTCTGCAACTACTCCGTCGGAGGACCAGGATTCGAATTCCGACGGCGATGGATTGACGATAATATCTAGTTAGCTAGGTGGACTTCCGCCGCTGCCGCGATCTTTCCTTCCTCGTGGTTATACTAGGACCGGTGCTCATCATTTTTTTTGCTCCCCAAGAATGCTTCTGGCTCTCAGCGGGTGCCCGGAACCCGAACGGGAGCACTAGGAGAAATTCAAGTGTCAAACGGCAGGGTATAATCATCGGTCGTTTCTCGTTCTGAGAACAGCTTGTTTCGTTTTCCATTTCAACATATTTTGCAACGACGCCAGGTGTTGAACTATGCCGTCCGCCTTTATCGCTTCTACCTCTCATTCCCCTACCTCGACCTCTCCCCCCACCCAGGCTTCGCTTGCTCCCAGTGCAGCTCCCGCCATCCGCCTCCAGCCGCTGCGGACGGCTCTTCTGCTCCCGAACCGACTTTTCCATAAGCCCTGTACTGATTGATTGATTGTTCGTGATTGCGGGCGCGTACA
>JAHLJT010004945.1:0-16889 GCA_031308135.1 Acheta domesticus | reverse complement strand
TTAACATTCTTGATAATAAACATCATAAAATAATGTTTTTCCAAAAATGCTGAAAAATTAGGGTCAAAGTTATAATTTAAAAAATATTATTTGTATTTTTCAACCATAAAAAGTCAAAATAATAATGGCTTTACTTTACGTGTGTGAAATCAAAAGTTTCTAGTAACTATTTCTAAAAAGTACATAAATAATATCAAATTTAACATGGCGGTGGACAAAGCCATCGGAAGGAATAAGTGGTGGTTGGTGACAGTGTACACACACGGAACGGAGAACAGGTTCAAACAGAGCATGCGTAGGCATGAAGTGACCGTTGGAGGTTGCCGATTAAGGAGGATTAAGGAGGACCGATTAAGTGACCGTTGGAGGTTCGAACCACGGTCTCGACAATACGGTGGTAATTATCGAGCTCCCGGTCATGAAGGACAGGTAAATTTTACTTCCGAAAAGAGCGTTCGCTACGGCATACATTCCTGAGGAGCCATCTACCTATTGTTTATATTCTGGACGTTGTATGGAGAGCAATATGTGCAGGTGAAATCAGGATAATGGTACCTAAATTCTATAATTCACAGATACAAATATGTTTCACACATTTATAAAGATTGAATAATAAAAGAATTTCCTAAATGATTTTAAATACTGTCCAATAGGAAAAAGAGAAACTTGCTGAAAATGTGAAGAAAACAGTTCATTGGCACCGTTAAGAACTAATTAGTCCAATCCTTGCGTAAGAAAAAGACATCTTTCAATGAATTTGTTTCTGATAATATCCCTATCATTTTATAGCCAGCATTTCCCTGTTGATTAAAATTTGACTCGCCAGAAATTTCTTCTAAGAACATTATATCATTTAGTCAGAAAATAAATTATATACCATTTTGATTGATTGCTAATATTTTGTGACATGTTGGCATTTGATAACATAAGTGTCTGCATGGGTCTAATTCTGGTTCTCAGGCGACAGATCTGAAGATGGCTAACCATTAAATGCTTAGTAAGTAATAAAATATTGATGAAGGGAACTTATGAATGCTCATTTTCAAATGGATTTCTCCTCTAAAATAAAATAGGAGAGGAAATTCTTAAAATATACTGATAGCTTCTCCATAATAACATGGATCATTTATTAATTTATTTATTTATTTGTCAAAAAAACTGTAAAAACTGTATATGACGTGTGGGGAAAGAGATTTACCTGCGCACATTTTCTTGAGGACCAGAATTAAAAAAACAAAAAAACGAAAAAATCAATTTAGAAAATAATTATTTTAGAATAAAAGTATTTGAAAAATGTTTGTTCACGAGTTATAGAAAATCATATTTCAACGGTAAATGAACTACAAGCAAAAGGAGTGCTCAACAAAACGTGCGCACAGTGAAGCTCAGATAGCCGAGTAACAATCCAAAATATAAAAAATAAAGCAATTTACATTTTTAGGCATTTACCAAAAAATCAATAAACATTCGGCAAAATAGAAATTTCCAATAAAACAAATCATGATTATCCTTGCAATTTAGTTGATGACGTACATCCCGTATTCTTCAAATTGTTCAATGAGTATTTTACAGGTGCAAGGAAATCAGTCAGTGACGTCATGATACTACATCTCAAGACCATTACAGGACAATTAGTTGTTTTTTTTTCAAAACGTCCGTCCGTCCATCCGTCTGTCCGTCAGTCTGTGAACAACACTAGCGCTTAAACTATATGCACGATTTCTTCTAAAATGGGTATTTCCCGGTCGATCTGCGTCTACTCAATGCGTCGTGATTTTGAAAAACGTTTTTCAAAGTTTGGGGGTACTTTACATGAAGACCCTCGGACATTTTCAAAATTTTCTCAAAAACGGCTCCAAATTTTTTCTTTAAATTTCTTGTGAGAATAGAGTAAATACACTTATTAAGATGGCATAGGTCCATTTTCACGGTTAACTCTGAATTTTCGAAAATTGCGAAAGTTTGAAATTTTTTCGGCGTCTTTCTCCAACTACAAAATTGAAGATAGAGATTTTCCCTTCAAATAAAATTTGTTCTCCAAAGTGAGTTCTTTCATTAAGGTCATGTACATTTTTTGAAAATTTTAGTAGTTTTCGCGCAATATTGCGGCAATATGTGCAATTTTAAAAAATTACAAAAACAAGATTTTCTCAAAAACGGCTCCAAATTTTTTCTTTAAACTTTTGGTAGGGATAGTGCTAAATGTACTCTATGAGATGACATAAACGCCATATTGCTCTATCCCTTTGTTTTTTCAAAAATTACAAAAATGTAATTTTTTGACTTGTCTCTCACGTCGTTAATATTTACATTAGCGGCGATTTGTTCACATTATTATATTTATGAGTACATGTGCTTTAAATAATGTCAAGTAAAGTTTCTCGAAAATTGAATAGTTTTCTGTGAAAAGTAGCTCAAAATTCCGCATTTTCAGAAACGCTCAAACGCCATTTTCTCAAAAATGGCTTCAAATTTTTTCTTCAAACTTTCGAACGGATAGTGCTAATTACACTCTTTAATATGGTGTAAAGTTCATTTTTAGGATTTTTTTTTTTTCAAAAATTACAAAATGTATTTTTTTGAAAGATCTCTCACATCTTTAATATGCACATTTCCAGCAATTTGTAAACACTATTGAATTTGTGAGTGTAAGTGCTTCAAATGACTTCAAATGAAGTTTTTCGAAAACTCAGAAATTTTCTGTGAAAATGAGCTTCAAATTTCGCATTTTTAGTAGCGCTTAAACGCCATTTTCTTGAAAACGGCTCCACATTTTTCAAAGAAAATTGCCATTTAATTGGTTTAATTGATAATGTTCTTTAATATTCTAAAATTAATATTTTGTTCTACTATTAGGAAACCGAAAAATTAAGAAAATGACAAAAAATGTAGTTTGTGCGGCGATAGATGGTAGCTGGCAAGAGTATGTGGCAAGTCCGAATAGCTAGCCGAGACCCAAGGAAATAGAAAACTAATACGGGAAAGTCTGTGCCATTCTGTAGCACCACTAGTTTCCCTTTTCCTTGCCCATCCACATCTACGTGGTCGCGAACTAAAATCATCGGTCTGATAGGCATCAAATTAAATTGGTGTATGCAATAATGGGCGATATAAGTGGGCGAGAGCGTTTTCAGCCATAGTAGCTTCCTCCCTGACCCTCTTCTATCACTCGACCGTTTTTGGTTAGTTCTGCTAAAGCGGTCGGTATTTAAGGGTCATTTTTGGATATCCTGGCGGTCTGTTTTTCTCTTTCCTACGGGTGTTTCCATAAACGCTCTTGGGCGTTTTACTCAAAATTTATTTATTATTTTTACTTTCAAAATGTTGTAACGGATCGTCCAATTCCTTCAAACGATCCCAACTCAAGAAGAGAAAAATTTAGTACTCTACTCAAGATATGCTTCGTGTATGCAAATCTACTGAAGGGTCTGACTGCAATGTCCATTTGGACAATTGATTTTTTTCAGAAGTTATTATTAAACTGATGAAGAAAAAATTAACTTGTTGGGACAGTATAAAAGGACAAAAATGATGAGAGCGTAGGCTTCCGCGGCCGGAGTCAATATTAAGTTGGCTGTCCGGGATGGACGCCGCGTCCATGGCAAAGGTGGCCGACGTTCGGTCGCCATTCTGCGACCTTCCTCATTATTACGCCCTGAGGAAGGTCGCAGAATGGCGACCGAAACGTCGGCACCTTTGCCATGGACGCGGCGTCACCCGGACAGCCAACTTAATATAGACAAAAATGATTCCTGATGAATTCCTTGCTAGCCCACAAAGATCAGTTGGATCTACGCTGTACGGATTTAGAGAACGGAGGAGGCTGTCCGGATTCAGAGGCAATTTCAATATTTTACAACAATTATTTTTTCAATAATACCAATGATATCAAATATTATGTTTTTCAACCATTTCAATGTTTTTTAAAAATTTCTATCTTTTTCAACAATTTCGATCTTTTTCAAGAATTTCATTATTTTTCAATTTTTTTCATGTTTTTATAGTATAACATTTATTTTACAATACTCTAAAGAAATAGAATTGATTGAAACAAGTCTATAATTTATTTTTACCTTTACATCCCACATTCAACGCCCAATAAGAAATGGCGGTCTCTAAGACCGGTGTTTCTCTTTGCGTTATAAAAGTCATGTTAACATATAAAAGTTTGGAGCTGCCAATTGATTACTTATTTCATGATTTGGAGCTTGTCAATTGCTATGGTTATTAGTTTCCTAAGTGTAATGCATGCTTTATCACGAGATGTGGCGGTATTCTTCCCCCGCTGGAGAGCGAGATCCGACGTCGATCTAAAGTCGACTTGCGCGGTTTTCTACTTACAGGTATCTCCCTTCAACCGGGGACCGCCCCAGCCGGGACAAGCTCTAACCTTCCGACTGATCTCCCGGCATGTGCGGCGGTGCATTGCGTGTAAGAATGTAAGTTAGGGGTGAGGATAAGACAATAAAGAGGAGGGAAAGATCGCGCGCGGGTTGTGGCCCATTTCTTAGGGTTCTTCTCCGGCATTCGCCTGATATAAGGAGCGGCCGAAGACCCCAACTTGACGAAAGGGGTTCGGCCATTAGGTGAAATGGTGCACATAGATGACATATGCATGTCTCATTATCATTCATCCTTATCGTCATTCACCCCGTCGTCCAGTGGTCTGTAGTGACAATTACGATTGTGCAGTGGCGGCTTGTAGGGCAGTGCCAGTGTGCCATTGCACCACCAACAAAAATGAAGGAAAATAAATTTTTCACCACAAATGTGCGTATAAAAAACGTTTCTTGAAAATATTTCTTTATATTAATTCATTTGAACGAACGCTTATTCATTCGATGCTCTATCAATACTCTCCTCCAACGCCAAGGGGGCAGTACCATCTGTCGGCCTCCTGATAAACCTCTGAGCCACCTACGGATTGGCACAGTGTCTGCCCATTTAACGACGTACAAAGAATGCTTGGCTTGTGTGCGTGTGAAATTGGTTTGTGTGCGTCTTATGGACGAGACGGTGCCAAAATCGAACTAGCATAGTAGTTCACTTCCTGTTCCATAGAGTGCGCCAATGACACTATCTTCATCGAGTGGACCATCGCTCAGGATGGCCCCGACGCCCTGGGATGTCGAGGCGGCGTACGCCTCCGTGGGCATGGGGCTATCCCTCTTCTTCCCGTTCCTTCTTCAGCGAACTCAGGAAGCTGTGAGCTCTTGAGATTACTGTGGACGGTCAGACTTTCAGACTGAGTATTTTTATTTGTTCTATTATTTTTAGTTTGTGTTCAGTTTAATCTTCATTATAACTTAATAAACTCGGTCACTGTAAAATTAAATTTCGTTGCCCACGAATTTCCTTTTCGAGATAACTAAATCAGTTTTAAAACATCGCATCGATGTTTAAAAACAAAGATGGTTTTTGATCGATGCTTTATTAACATCGATGTTTTAATTTTGAACATCGATAATTGTTAACATCGATGTTTTATTGAAGTCGCATCATTAATTGGCACCACCAACAATTCCGTAGCGGCCGCCACGGTGATTGTGATCACTTGGCTAGACAGGGCAAGGATTTGATGGAGTAATTCCCAATGGCCTCTAGGGCGGCGCGATCCGCAGAAAAATCAATCTCGGGAAACTTTTCAGACGTACTAAAGTTACACGAAGACTACTCGTTTAATTTATGCATATCACTAGCTGAAGTTTTGAAGACGAATTTCAGAGCCTCCCTTCAATGATTTTAGAATATGTGCCATCGCGGATATCGTCTCGCGTTCCGTAGCTGGTGCATTCTAGTCAAGGAGTTCAGGGAGAAGAGAGAGGGTACTGAGTTCTGAGGGTGTGCGTGTCGGCAACATATTGCTAAAAGGTTTCGTTCGGTAGAGTCCGAGCGTAGGTTCGTTCGGTAGGCCAAGAATATTGAACCTTTCATCTTAGTTCATAAACTAGTTTTGTTCGCCGCAAATATAATTTTAATTTTCTTATTTTCGTACGCATAATTGTTTCTTCCGGTAAGAACGTTAAAAAATGTATAAGACAAGAATTAAAAACCTGTTGTTTGCATATCGGCCATATACTATTTACTTTACAGTTTGCTCACGTTCAAGAAATAGTTTCAGGAGACAAAATGTATGATTGTTCGTACACACGTCGCCCCTCCTAATTGGCAACCCACTGGCCAATACTTCTCACTCACTAAAGCTCGGAGCCCAAATGTGGTACTGTCATTATCGACACTGTCATCATCATCGCAGTCGTCATCTTCGTCACAGTCGTCATCTTCGTCACTGTCGTCATCTTCGTCACTGTCGTCATCTTCGTCACTGTCGTCGTATATTATGCAGGGTATATAGGGCGATCCACAACTGATTTCCCCGTATTGTTGATTTCGGCACTTGCCCGGCTGCTTTGAAACAGGGGGGAGGAACTATGCGTGATATCAAGTCGTACCATGCGTAACTACAACATATTGGGATGATTTTCAATTCCTGAATTTACTAGACAAAATCCTTAAATTTAAACGTAACCAATTTTTATATTAAATGGGCGTTGGCATTAGAAGGGACTTTCTCTTTCACGGGCCACAATGAATGGCACCGCGAGACGCATGGGGCCGCCAGTTGGACAGCCCTGGTCTACGGTGACGTTGAAACCCCCGATTACATGACGTCATAACAGCTGATTACCTATCAAACAAATCGAAGTATAAACATTCGATTAGTATCTAACGGAGTTCACGCGACTGGTCGCCAAGCGCACCCTGCTTCATTCACCCGCGCCGTAAAAACACAGTCAGCAAATAACTTGTTCCCCTGCTGTTGACAACGGGGAATCTGTTGCGGTGCATGTTTGAGGAGAGAGCGGCGGAAGGGCAGGGGGAGGGGAGCGAAGAGGGATCCAGTGTTGACGCAGCAACGCGCGCGCGCCTGAGCACGTGAACGGATGCGAGTGTGTGCGTGTGTGAGAAAGTGTGGATGGTCGGGTGCCGCGCCGCGCCGTCTGCCGGGGCGACCCCGGTGGCCTTTGCGGCAAACGCCGTGTTAATCACGAGGCCCAGTACCTGCGCGGTGCGGAGCGGCTAGGACAAAAAGACACCGATGATTTTTAAAACATATATATTTTCGAACAGAAACATAGGTATTATAATATTGATGTTTTGATTTTGATGTTTTCTTCAGATCACTATATTTGTCCAGAACCCGATGTTAAAAAAATCCTATGACATGAAATAACATCTTTAGTGTCTAATTTTATTGTGGGTTGCTCGCAATCAACAGCCATTAACAACTGTCACTGTTGTCGATTGTTACGTGGAACGAAACTGTTTTTGCTATTCGCAATGCTAATCAGTCAAATTTAAGGCAGTATATACTCGTACTTTAACTAATATTGACGTGTTTTGTATTACATTAGAACCAGGATGTTTTACTTTGAAATATTTCATCGCACTTAAAACATGGATATACTCATACGAGTATATTAAACACCGATGTTTTTTCTCGACGTTTTCATCGAGATCGAAAACCTTTTGGTGATGTATCGTATCGATGTTTTGCTAGAATTAGCCCCCACTAGGCGTGGCGCGGCGTGGCGCGGTGTGGCGCGGCGGCTGCTGGCCAAGTGCCCATTCACGGGCCAGGCAAGCGCGCCTTACGCGTGAGGGAAGGAGACGGAGCGAGATGTAGGGCGGGAGGAGAGAGCATCAAGGTGGGGGAGCCGGGGATGGTGACGGGAACGGAGGCGGACGAGGTAACGGAGGTGGATAAGGAAAATTGTAAGGCAGGAGCGATAGAGACAAGTTGGAGGAGAAGTAAGCGGAGGAGCGGATGGTGGTAAAGGACAAGGTTGAAGCGAAGTGAAGCGGATGCGGAGAAGCAGATGAAAGTGACTGAGAAGGATGTGGGGAGAAAGAGGTGAAGCTGGAGGTGAATGTAGGGAGGAGAAAGTAGAAACGGAGATGTCAGGGAGGGAGCGAAGATGGAGAGGAGTAGATGAGAAATGGGTAGGAGGGAGAAAATGGAGGAGGTGCAGATGAAGAAGAGAAATCAACGTGAGGGGGAGTAAGCGAGAAAGAATAAAAAAATTATACAATATTATTGCTCCAAGTATTTCTATATAAAAAGAATATATCATAAACCTAACTTTAGTTTGAGGCTTTAGTTGCTTCATGACTGTAACGATACATATTTAACTTGCAAATACCAAATTCAATGCGCATTGTGGTCTCTACAAAGAAGAATGGAGAACTTCAGTCTACCACAGCTGGGCGGCCAGGGGTGTTTGAACTTCCCAGCATGGCCTACATCATGTCCAAAGCTGAAGAAGATTTACGGGGAGGAGGAATAAGCAAAACTTAGAAAATAAGAATAATCACAAATACAAGAAGAAGAAGAAGAAGAAGAAGAAGAAGAAGAAGAAGTAAGAAGAGGTAGAAAAATAAGGAGAACGGAAACCAGGAGGGGAAGAAGAGGAAAGCGCAAAGTGAAGCACGAGACATCGCGAGGAAGCGCTGTCGCTCCGCGCCGCACCGCGACCGGGACGTTGCGTGAATTCCGCAGGGCCTCACCACTGGGCCACTTTTCGAGCACCTTTCTCCACGATCGCGTTCCCGGAACGAGGCGGAGCACCGTGAAGGTTGAGTAACACTTTCTTTTTTCCTGTGGAGCAGCGGCGAAGTGGCGCGGCTACATCCACTGCATCGCAACGAGCCCTGCGGAGGACGCCGCTGTTGTTGCGGATCCGGTTGCCTCACTGATGTCTCGCACTTGAAATGGATCTCGTTGCTAAGGTGGCGTCCTGCACCTCCAAAGAAAAACGGCAAAAGAAAAATCGCTTGAGATAAACGAAACAGATGAATTGCATGTCGGAGTTTGGTTCCGGTAGGGACAAGCGAAGACTGTATACATGTGTTTGATTCGCTTGTAGAGCACTCTTTAAAATCAACTTAAGTTGGTCTCTGAGTCAGTATTCACGTCAGGCATGGAAATTTGTTATTGAACAGAGCATCTCCCCCATTGTTATCTGCGTATTGCTAGTCTAATGATTTGTGGACATTCGTGGTGTAGTAACTTTTTGGCATTGTGTTATTCGTTTGTTATCAAACGGGATCCCTTCGAGAGACCGACTGGTACAATGAAGAATGTTAATAGTTAACGAAAGAGTTTATCCATGGATGACCTTCGTCTAGACATAAAAAAATTACCCTACCTCGGCCGCGTATGTTCTATAAACATGGTTAAGTGAGAGACTACAATTGCCATATTCAAAAGCCTTGCATTATTTATCTGTTTTATTGAATTATCTTGTTCATCATAAATGTTTATGTACAATTTTATAAAGTTCAGATATGTTTTTGTTGGGTGCAGTTTCAATGAATGGCAACTTCAATTCACAATGTTGAACAAAATGTGAATAAAAAGCGTTAAATTAAAGAAAACGTATGCAATATTCAAAACTGACAATTTTGTAAATGCATATTTTTCATTTCTAAAATATATTCAATAACACATTTTAGCTCTTTGTTACTATATATCAGTATAGCTTGAAATGTGAGAAAATAAACTCATCGTCGTAAAAAAAGCTGCACTTCGAAGAACCCTACTGATCCGCTGCAAACTCTGAGAATATTTTGCACATTATTCGCTAAGCCAATGATTTTGTTTTCACAGTCGGCCGCGCACTGGGAGGTAGGTGGTAGGTGATTGACATCGTGTTCACCGGTCTAGAAAAGAGGGCTTCAAACGGACGGGTCGGCCATTGTGACATCGGTTTGCGTCGCCAGAGCATCATCTGCACGTACACTATACCTCGGCGACGCTTTCGACAGCCGGTTGTCTAGTTAGATGCGTTCGAGAGGGGCTGCATCGTGGGTGAGCGGGAGGCTGGTTGGTCCTGTCGCAGTATTTCGCATCACACCGGTCGTACGGACACCACCATCGCCCGCTGTTGGCGGGTATTGGATTGAGGAAGGTATGCACACTCGAAATGCAGGATCTGGACGTTCACCACGTACCATGAGGAGGGAGGACTGACGAATTGTCTGCCACGCGCGAACAGATCCAACGGCACCGATTGGTGCTATTCAGCGGTCTGTGCAGCATGCACTGTCACATCCTGTAAGTGCCAGTACATTTGGCAGGGGGTTGCACAACGAAAGGCTCGCCGCACGCCGTCCCTTACGACGCCTGCCACTCACACCCCAGCATCGTCGCTACAGACTCGCTTGGTGCCGGGAATAATGGACCTGGGGCCATGCAGACAGGCAGCGGGTCATCTTCAGCGACGAGTCCTGCTTCAGCCTTCATGGCGACGACCACCGGGTCCGTGTCTGGAGGCGCAGTGGGGAACGCCACGACGCGTGGGTTGTGGTGTCCCATCACACGTCCCGCCAGCCTGATGAGATGGTGTGGGGCACGATATCCCATGGTGCCCGTTCACCGTTAGTGTTAACTGGAGGTACCGTGACAGCCACATGCTACATTCAGGAGTTCCTGCAACCGGTGGCTCTGCCGTTCATGAACGCCCACGCCCATGCCCTATTCCGACAGGCGCGTCCGCATACCGCAGTCATCTCCCGAGCATGCCTTACATCCGTGGATACTCTGTCATGCCTAGCAGCATTGCAAGACCTCCCCGATCGAGAATGTTTGGGGTGTTATGGAGCGTGCGATCAGAATCTCACCCCCACCCGCCAATCTGCAAGAACTGCGCGCTCAGGTGCAAGCAACAGGACATCATTCGAGACCTGTACAACTCGATGCCGCAATGTCTGAAAACGTGTGTTCCCTAAAATGACGGCCCCACGCAATACTAACATGTGCCGTCTGTGGCCGTGTAGCGCAGTAATGTTGGTACTACATGTTGAAAGAGTTAAAATTTTGTACACGGATACCCTCTACCTGCCTGCTAATAATGATCGCAATTCGCCTTGTCCTTCTGGGTGCAGCTTTTTTGTGTGACGATGAGTGTATAAATGTACTTTAAAAATATATTTCTAGCAATCGAAAAAGTACAGCAGTTGCTATTATGAACGTTTCTAAATACTCGATTTCCATTTCATAATTTGAGTCCACACAAAGGTTAATATGTTCCGATTTAATTCAGGCCCCTTATGATGACTTCATTTAATGAACCGACCGATATCTACGAGTCAATGAAAACAATATTTTTTGGAGGTTTGCCAGTTAACCTTCAGAACGGAAGAGGTTTCTTTATTGCGAAATCCAAATGAATTATGATAATTTATTTCCTTGGCACTGCCCTTCGGGAAAAAGATGCACAAGCTGATAATTAGCATATGATCCACCGTCTTATATGAACAAATTGGCCGGCATTTCATGGAACTTGTTTCAGACTGCAACTAATCCACATTGTATGCAAATATTAAGTGTTCACAGTTAAGACGTCCCCACATTGAAATGGAAAAAATCAAAATCTCACGTGCTGTAATTAATTTTTCCCACCAACAGGAGGAAGGTTATCTTACTACACAAATGAAATCATTTCTCTTGATCTCTGTATTTTGGCATAGTTTAACTTAATTAAGTAATCCCATAAAATAAGGTGGTGTCGGAATTCCAAGTGATATCTTTCATAAAGGAATTAGTTTCACAGAGTCTTGGGGGCACACGAGCGAAAACTAGTCAACAAATCATCTGAAATAACAGAGATAGACGAGTTACTCATTGCACGGAATGCCAGATGTGTACCGTGCAAACATGAGCTCTTACTGGAATTTACGGTGTTAATCCGATTGCATCGACTATTCTTGTTGAATCATCAAGATGGAAGCCGTTCCACTTGCTGGCGTCATTACTATAGAGATAACGTTTACTATGGTCGCACAAGGAAAAGATTCGTCCGCTCTTCGAATGCTTCACAAACCACACGGCTCTAAAATATAATATACGTACGTCACAAAAGCAGAGAAAATTTCCGATAAATTCAGGAGCCGCACTTCGACGAGATAATTATTTAGTAAATTAAAATTTCAACATCAACTATATTCCATTCAAAAGGGTCTAAACATTTCCCAAATGATTATATTAATCGTTAAATTCAACATCAATTAATAGAATAGATTGAAAGCACAACATTTCTGGGTTTTTCAAGTCAAATTTTGAAGGGAATATTCATATAACAGAACTAAACACTAAATTAAATTCATTATGCCACCTATTCAGAATTCTTTCAAATTCTGTCAGCCTTCATGCAGCCCGTTGCAAGTATTTTGCAAATATACATTCTCACCTGAGGTGAGGCATAACATTCTGGAGAAGCCTATAGTATCTAGACCTTTAGATTGCAGAAACATTTTTGAAAAACAAAAAAAATTGCCATCCACTTCATTTCTGAAAGTCTGTCTTCACTGCCTTTGGAATTCTCTAGGAAAGAAAACGAGCTAATATATTATTTGTTCTAAACTATAAAATTCTATCAGTAAAATTAATAATATGACTATATTTAGTTCTTAATAAACTTCTGAAATAAATATTTTATTTATTAAAATTCTAGTCCATCATTATCAATTAACAAAGACCGTTTTTTTGGTCATGCATACGACGAACAGATTCTTGAAGAAACTGTTGGCAATTAGTATCCATTTATTAACAAAATGCTGCAAAATGACACCTGTTCCAGCTCTCTATCTTAATTTGGTGAGGTTCTACATCAATTTAAAAATTTTCGGGAACCCAATTTGCAAAATTTTACATGGCTGTATTCAGAAACGGGTGGAAATATTTTACTCAAAATTTGTAGTTTTCTTATTCTCCATTCATACTACCTATGTGTCAAGTTTCATCTGAATCTGAGATGGTGATGTAAAATGACTGTGTTGATTTAACATGGAATGACCCATACTGTAATTCCAAAAATTGATCTATCAAACAAAAATTCAGTTTTTAAATAATTTTTAATTTTTTAACCATTTAATTTGCCATACAAAATGGTGGCTGCAAAACGTGAAGGCACTAACTGTTTTAATGATTAATAACATTATTTTGAAAATGTTGCTAAAATTCTTATTTACATCTGTAGAAATATACTTTGGCTACAACTTGTAATAAAATAGGCAATGATTGTAAATAAATTTGAATTGTTAGTTTTGTTTTATTTCTGACACGGAGTTTTACACATTTTTACCCATAATTAATTGATGATTTCTGAATGTGAAGAGTGACTATGTTGAAAATAGTTGAATTTATAGCTATGGGTAGCTGTAAGAGATCCTGAAAATTTGAGAGAGATATCAACATTTAAAAAAAGTTATTTTTAAAACCAATATAAAATTTACTTTTCCAGAAATTAAGTTTGAAGATTTAGAAACAAGTGTTGCATAAATGAGCAGCGCATAAGTTAAACCTTCATAACTTCTAAAATAAAATAGGTATAAATATCCTTTTTTCATTGAAATTAAGATCAAAATATACCCTTTTCAAACAAATAAAAAACTAAAATTCGATTTTTTGAACCCAGATAACTGTAGTGAGGAGGGTGAAGCGATGTATGGGGGGGAGTGCTTAAAGGTGTTTTATCTTCGTTTTTTTCATATATCTCCATAACTATTGAAACTCAATCTATTCATAAAACTAAATTAGACAAAATTTCCTACAAAAAGTTCCTGTATGATTTTATTGTAAAATCTGCTCTTTTAAATCCATAGGCTCGAAAATTTTTGTTTATTTACAAGGTCCTCTTTTGCAAATATCTTCCTTATAAAAATGATATTATGATATGTCGCGTGCATTGAAGTAATTTTATTTTTGTTCACCACTTATCAACGTGCATTTGCACATTTTTGCAAAAATAATGATCATTTTACATCTCATCAATTCTTATTTTGTACATTCTTGCGAATATCCGAGATTATTGGGTTTGAGAATACCTCGAGTACGAAAATTGATAATCCATATGTTATTTGATAAGGATTGAGTAGAAATATTTGATAAACGATTGTGTTACTGTTAAGTATATATTACATAAACAATATATTTTTACGAGTACAAATTTCATTGGATCTCTTCGTCAAACATTGAGCGTGTCCTTCGTCTCTGGCCACAAAGTTTTTGTTATCCCTATAAGTGCACGGTAACGTGATTATTCCATGTACGATATTTGTACTCGTACATTGTTTAGGAATTTATATGTTAACAGTATATGCAATCCTTACCAAATATTTGTACTCGATCCTTATCAAATAAACTATGAGTTATGAGTACTGGAGGCAATCTCGGACCCAATAATCTCTGATATTCGCAAATACAAATATATACAAAACTAGCTGGAGTACCCCGCGTTGCTCAGGTATTTATCACTGGTACTTATAGGTACGTGTGGTATTTATGAAATCATAGGTACATAGGGTATTTATCACACGTTCAATTCCTCCCATTTTCCAATATTCATTTACTTCAATTAGTCTTCTTGCCGATCTTACTCTTACAATTTAAATACACTTTCTCTCTCCTCTATAACAAAACACTCTAATTATTCATCCATCAAAATCCATAAGTCAACATAAAACATTCTAATAAGTTTCACATTCTCTCGTGCGAGTCGCAAACACGTAATAATCATGCTTAATTTACTACAAATAAATCAATAATTATTTCACTAAGAACACATTTTCATATGCATACCTTTTGATGACAAAATCAAGCACTTATTTATTTATTTACATCAAAAACAGTTAAAACTGCGTGTGACGAGCTATGGGGAGAAGTGAATTTTGTGCACGTTTTCATAATTCTGTGGTCTCTATCCTAAACCATATTCTAGTCGAATTTTGAATACAGAAAGAGAGGTTTTTTTCGAATTTTGTTGACAAAATATTCGCTCCTATATAATAAAATATATTTTCAAAGGTAAATTAGCTCTAAATTCCTGCCCTGAACCCTCATGTTCTTCATGAAAGAATAATACTTTTTGCCGCGATAATATGAATAACGGTAATTTGAATAACTATATTTCCCACTGAAATTCAGAAGACGTGCACAAATAATGAAGTTACATTTATGTCTAGAAGCAAAACAAGGGACCATCTCAGCATTTGCTCAAGGATCAGGGAAACTGGACGAAAAACCTGATCGAGATGGGGGCCATCAACCCAGAAACTGTGGTACAATACTTGTACATACATAAGCACTTACATAAGCAAAATGAATTTTTTCAATAATTTCTTATCTCTTGTACAATTAATACATTCTTTCCTTGTCGCAATGAAAATTAATATCCCAGTTAGAGCGAAAAAGGGGTGAAAATAATTCTTGAATATGAATTAGACAACTGAATGTATGTAAATAAATAAACAGTCCTCGCCTATCTTATAGACATGCAATTCTGTGCATTGATGAAATCAGTCGTAGATCTCAGTCGTCATCCTCTGGTGGCGTGCGCACATTGATGCACTTTGTGATGTAATGCTAGCGGAAAATGTCCACAAAAGTAATTTTGTACATGTATGAAAGCTTATGGTTTAAATCATAGCTATAGCACTCCGGACGTTTGTGGAAAGTAAGGCAAAGTTTAACCATTTTTATTCAGTACATTCAGAGATTACCTCGCTGTAAGTCAACGCTCTTCTCTCTTTATATATCAATATAGATAAAATAAGATGTAAAATGTTCATGTTTTTGCGCAAAATATGCTAATACATATTGTTGTTAAATGTTGAACAAAATTAACTTACTTTCATGCATTGTACATATCATAATTTAATTTTATATGGGAGTCATCTACATAAAAGGGGGCTTGTAAATAAAACAAGATTTTTCGAGCCTATATTTTTAAAAGAGTTAATTTTACAACACCTTATAGAACCTTTTTCTAGGAAATTTGGTCTATTTTAATGTTGTATACAACATAAGTTTTGGTATGATTGATAGTTATGGAGACATTCCCCCCCCAAAAAGTAGCAAAAAACGCTCTCCTCTCCCGGCTCACTCCCCTTACATTAGGATATTTGTTCAATGTGCGGTAGGTACCAATAAATAACCCGCCAATATCAAAACTTCGTTTTTTTCATCGATCACAAGTTTTTGATTTAATTCGACTAGTTTAAATGGGAAAACCGTCGATAATGTTTTCTGAATTATCTTACAAAGACAAGTCTGTCGTTTTCCGATATTCTCAAAGCATTATTTCCACCGTGACGACCTTACCTTACGCACAACTGTGTCACAGTCTCTTCTTATCCCTCTCTCTTTGGTTACGTGCGAGTCCCTTACTTCCTGATGCAAGCTTTCTAGATGATTCAAGAACAGGCGGTGTTTGTGTTTCTCGCACTGTTATCATTCAGAAGAGAATACTCTGATGTATTTCTTTCTGTTGTGCAATAAGATTTGTTCTCTTTAGGCATATTTCAAACCGATTTAAAAAAAATCAATTGCCGATTTTTCTCAAGGCAGTTGCATTATTTGTAACTATTGAAGTTTTCTACAAATCAGAGAATTCATTGAAAACGGGACCTGCGCCAGTTATATAAACCTACTTTTGTCTATTAAAAAAAAAGAAGCCGTTTTTGAAATTTTAAAACTTGCCTAGATTTCACGGAAAATTAGCCCAAAAATACTTATATGTTTGAAAAATTAACATAATCATATTTAAAGATCTAACTTTAAAAACAATTTTATTTAAGAAAGAAAAAATCTTCAATATTGTGGTTGTAGGAAGATTCAAGAATAGATTTTGAAATTTGAGTACTTTTCCCGTAGTTTTGCGTGAAAATACTGGCGAGAACGTACGTGCTGTTTGGCGCGTTTAGTTTCTAATCAGTCAATCAGAATACGATTTTTTTCTAATGAATAATCGCAATTTTTTCTGCAGCATCACAATAAATTTATTTTTACTCGTTGGTACATATGAGGCGAGACGGTAATTATCTTTGCT
>JAHLJT010004944.1:0-43236 GCA_031308135.1 Acheta domesticus | reverse complement strand
ACCTTTTCTTTTCAGAGTCTGGGATCAAAGACAATGTAATGTGAGAATGTGGTTGCTATCCTTTGCAGCGGGTTAAATATTAGTAGTTACGAAGTTGTGATGAACTAAATAAGATACAACTGTAGGCTGGAGCTCATCGCCGATACAATAATTGATCTTGAAAGAGGACTAATAATCATTACACGAAAATGATACAACCCCTAAGTTATATCTTATAGCAATACAGTCAAAAGACTTGCAAGGATCTTCGATAAGAAATACGTTGGGTTGCACGGACTGTACTTTTTAAACGGGTGACGTGTTAACTGCATTTATATTTACGATTCAATCTAAGAAATTCTCTTCTCATTTAGTAGTGTAGATTTACATTTTCGGCAGACCTGATTTTTTGGACCGTTCATTGATTTGCGTACTGTGAAAAAGTATATATCCTAACAATATTAGGATAGTTGGAATGAACGTTATAGATAAAAACGGGGATGTATTAGATTGAACTGATTTTTGTTTAAGTGAATTGATTGTGCAGCTATCGACTAAACGTCCATTATGCTACAAGCAAATTGAATACCTGCTTGTGCCGTTGTTCACTAAGAGTTTGTATGCAGCGTACAAATATTGCTGCAAATATACAAATATTGTTATACAAACAAATATATTTATCAGTGCATATGTTTGACAAATATTAATGAAACGTATCACAAAACTGCGTGTGAATTGCAACTGTACCTCACCTAGCTCTTTAATATTTAATTTCGCTGTAGTTAGTAAACCTATATTAAGTGCTAATACATTTATTTTTGAAGCAGCATCCACATAATAAATGCCTGTCTCCCACAAAACATTACATATCTACATGCGATCACATTTAGACCATTAACTTTTTCACTGAGTTCCAGTTATACGAACTCGGAATAAAGCCCAGGTAATTATTATTTCATGGACAGAGGGAAATCCCGTTGTACGAAGTTGGAAAAGCGCTCATCCACGGTATAAACTCGAGATAAACTATTCCATTCCATTGCGCAAAGTACAGTATTACCAAATGATCAGAATCCAGATTTTCCAACACATAATTCACCAGAACGTACAGTCATGTGTTTTCAAGAAAATCATGGCAATTCGAAATGTGCAAAAACAGGCTGAAATGTGTGAGAAGTGTGATGCAAAGAATAAATGTTTCGACAAAACACTATCGAAAGCCGTCCCAACTTTCTCTTTCACGGACGCTTCTTAGGGAAAATAGAGGTTTAGTTATTCTTAGAATAAACATACATCATACAACTGAACGAGTCGTTTATTCTCGGATATGAGCATTTCTAGGGGTAACTATTCCTGGAGTTATCCAAAGTCGTAACAACCACTCCCTATTTCTCTTTAGAGATTCTGTAAATCTTGTAAATCTTTCTCAAGGTTCGGCTCTGAAAACTTCACAATTATTCTCTAATTTCATGTAAAACATTCTTCAAAGATGAATAAATAGTTTATTGTAAAATAATTTTATTTCAGCGAACTTAAACCCGTTCTAGCATTGGCGCACAATTTTTGTGTTCTCTTTGAGCAAACTCTCACACAATCTGCAAGACACCAAAAGACAAAAATCGTTATATCACCACATGCAATTCCGCAAGTAGCTCATGAAATCCACAGGACAATGTGCTTCTCACACTTATTTCTTGTATGTATTTATGTACATGGCGCGTCATACCATGAACGGGCTCAGGTCTACAGACGTCCCTACCTCGTGGCCATGGGTAAATTTGGTTAGCACGTAGACATCCCCACGCCGTATTCCGGTCTTCTCAACCTGAGAAGTGAATTTTCTCATCGTCACACAGCAACATATACTGGAATATTGCAAGGAAAACGCACAGTATAGTCTTGCCTTGACCGGGAATCCAACCCGAGGCCGCGTGGTGGAAAACGATACGCTGACCAAGAGGTATCCGCGAGGCTGCTTATTTTTTAAAATGAGAGATTTTCAGATGTCATGCAGTATCATTGTTGAACTACAACGGAATACAATGTACTACAAGAGAATTGACGCAAGTACGGGAAATAACAGTTTAATGAGCATTTCTTGGGTGGGAAAGTTCACTGCGGTGATTACCAATGCTTTTCTTGGAAAACTAAATTTAATTATTTGCCCTTTTTAACACTTATAAGGAAACAACGGTATGACAGGCACTAAGTGAAACTGGCTTATGCAATAATGGCCGATATGAGTGTGCGAGAGCGTTGACACTCACAGTAGCTTCCTCCCTGACCCTCTTCTATCATTCGGCGGAGTTTTGTTTAGTTCTGCTGAAACGGATGGCATTTAAGGAGAATTTTTGGATATCGTGGCGGTTTGTAAGACCGGTAGTTTCTCTTTCTGTATTTTTCGTAGCGACTATGTGGGACCGTTTGTTTCTCTTAGTGTGTAATTGGTCTGTGAGACGGGTGTTTCCATAAACGCTCTTGAATGACTTTTCTCAAATATTTATCTAATACTTTTACTTTCAAAATATTGTAATGGATCGCCCAATATCGTTCGGACGATCCAGCTCAAGAAGAGAAAACATTAGTACCCAACTCAAGCTATGCTTCGTGGATCCAAACATATTGAAGAGTCTAATAAGAATGTCACTTTACACAATTGATTAATTCTGCAGAAGTTATTGTTAAACTGTTGAAGAGAAAATTAACTTGTTGGGACAGTAAAAGAGGACAAAAATGATTTCTGAGAAATTCCTTGCTAGCCCACAAAGACCAGTTGGATCAACGCTGTACGGATTTAGAGAACGAGGAGGCTGTATGGATTTAGAGGCAATTTTAATGTTTACAACAATTAAAAAGTTTTCAACAATATCAATAATTTCAACAATTTCAATGTTTTCAAAAATTTTTATCTTTGTAACAATTTCAATATTTTTCAATTATTTTCATCTTTTTATATTATAACATATATTTTTAGAATATTTTAAAGAATTGATTGAAGAAGTTTTATAATTTATTTTACTTTTACATTCCACATTCAACGCCAATAACAAATGGCGGTCCCTGAGATCAGTGTTTCTCTTTGCGTTATAAAAATCATGTTTCCTAATAAGTGTTAAATAGATTTCAATTAAAATCATGCATTTTCCACATTTATAAGCGAATTTCATTCTGTTGAAGCAAAAAATTAAAGAACGAATGTTTAATATTTTTTGAAAAAAACTTTGAAAATGGCCTAAGGGCTTCTTGCAAAGAATTACCAAATCGAATTTCAGATCGATCGGAAAATAACAATTTTGGTGAAAATACCGTGCACTGTATATGTGCTAGGGTTTGTTCACAGACAGACGGGCAGAGGTAGCCAGATGTTTTGAGAAAAAAAACTCTTGAGATCCAGAAAACGTATATTCTCGTCAAAATATCGATGCCTTTTTTCAGCTTTACATAACTTTCTCTATATTTTGTATAGTTCTCTATATAGTACGAGAAAACGTACATTGAATGAGAGTATCGTGCATCGTTTTTATTTCAATCTTCTTCTTCTTATTATTATTAATATTATTATTATTATTATTATTATTAATATTATTATTATTAATATTATTATTATTAATATTATTATTATTAATATTATTATTATTAATATTATTATTATTAATATTATTATTATTAATATTATTATTATTAATATTATTATTATTAATATTATTATTATTATTATTATTCCACTACATCACGACTAAAGATATTATGAGTCGGCTCAAAATAAAATCTGCTCCAGGTTGCCACCAGCTGCATAAGGAGCTATCGGGCTAGCTAAGGAGCTAGGGACTATCGGTGCCTCTACAATACTTTGCACAAAATGTGGGCTGTTCCAAATAAAGCAATTTCTTGCACTTCCCAGACTTTTGAACTTCGTGGGAGTTTAGCCAAGTTCTTACACAAATTTTGCGGAACAAATCCCAGAGCTCCGATGACTATTGGTACGATCTGTACTTTTACGTCCCACATTCGGCTGATCTCCATTTACAAACTCTTGTATTTAAGACGTTTCTCTGCCTCCTTGGTAACGGCGATTTGATCGCAAGGTACAGCATCCCCCCATTTGGGACGATCAACATTATGATTTACAGGTCATGTACAAATTTTCGAAAATTTGAGTACTATTTGCATAACAATACTGTTGTTACTATTGAGTACTATTGCTTCGTCTTGAATTATGAAAAGGAAGTGATAGGATGATGATGAGGGGTGAAGGAAAAATCATAAATGCCTACGCAAGACTCGAACCTGCAGCCTCCTCGGCGCAGATGACGGCTACCGCAAACATCTGACCTGACCACGCTACTCGATTAGCGTGTGTAAATTCTAGGATCAGCTTTTTAGCTGTATCCTTCGGTACGACAAGGTTGTTACGCCTCTAAGTGTGAATTATGAGGTGATAGGATTATGATGAGGGGTGAAGGGGTGAGGATGAGGGGTGACAATCACAAATACGTAATTCCATTACTATAAAATAATGCTTAAAACTTCAATTCGGGAAAACCAAAGCCGCACGAGACCAAAAAGAAAACTGTCAAATGATTACTTTATTAATTAAATAAACTAATACGCCATACACGTCAGCAAGGTGACGCACAACTCTGAAAATCTCATTAATTGTCTGAACATTAGATAATTCCTGACTTGTCAAGAACGTTCTAGCCTTGTCCGCCCGTAGATAGGTCATCGGTCGTGATTTCCTTCTGACAACAGGAAGCGTGCAGGTTTCTACAAATATTGAAGACCGTAGGGGAAACCAAATGGGACGGAAACTAATGAAGATCAACATACTCTATCTCTTAGAAAAACTCTACATTAGTGATACTTGGTTCCAGTTATCGGACCGCGCCGGACTGTAAGAATATCCGACGGCGTCTTAACGTAACGCATCGATTCGACAGCACTCATTAATAATGTAGAAAAAAGCTGATTTCATTAAAAATGCTCCTTTTCGTAAGAAATATGCATAACATAGAAGAGAGTTAGTAAAATAAAAATATTTTGGGAAAATAGCAAAATATGTAAAATATGTAATTTAGTACTATGTAAAAATATGTAACAAAAAAATTGTATATTGTGTTAAAACGGCGACGGTTCATCAAGATTACAGTTTTGAGAGCGGTAAGTAGAAAGACAAAAAGTATGTAATTACATAAAAGTCCGGTCTCTATCGATGAATATATAACATAACACTAATACGCCCAGCCTTGCCCTAACCCCTCTCTATAATGCTGAATAAAACTTTTGAAAATTTGTTTCCAACATCAATTGAATTGTTATTTTTGTTTGATATTCTGTAAACACATTAGAATTAAGTACAAACGTACATTAGAAATTGCATTTATACATTTTTTAAACAAATAAACACGTTTCATTAACAACTTTCCTTCTTAATCAGTTCGTGGCTTACTGAGATCTTCGCGCGCATCGATGACTTATTGGTTGTACTGCGATTGGAACGTCCATCACGTCTATACTACATATTTGATGTTAATATTATTGTCCCGCCTATCGTATTCTCTCCCAATATCAAATTCTGGCTAAAAGATGTCAGTCCGTTACCGGTTCGACAAATAATTACAATCAATTATCACGCGTCCGCGAACTTTCCATATCCTATACCACGTGTGGGTATCTATTCGCGACTACCTACGTTCAACACGGATTATTGAATACAAGAAACGTCTACGGTTCTTCCCTATCATAAATTTAAATATAAAATCTATTTCAAATTTCAATTAACATTTAAAAATATTTTTAACATCTTTACATTACTGATATTCAAACTCCTAAAATATCGGACTCAATTCCATTCTACCCCACTTCCCACTGATTGAAATAATATTCACGATCCTTACACTGCGCGTCCTAATGGATGGCGATTGCACCGTGTCAGCCGATGTGACTTCGTCCTCTGCTTGCCATGAAAAGAAACCGAATCCTAAAAATTTTACCTGATTACAACTTCCGCCACATACCGTTTTTTTTCATTTCACGGGGTCATGCAACTTCCCGGTCCGTCGAATTGCCATGCTTGCGTCCACGAAGCATAGTTTATTTACTGGTCGCCCTCACAACATATACTCCTTGACTTAGTTCATATTCTGTATGTGCAAATTACATGCATTGACTTGCTATTTACAAAAATATCTCGATGCCGTTCATGTTAATAAAAACGAGGATTTTCTGTCTTATCACAATGTCTTAATTAATTAATGAATAGTACAACTTAAAAAAAATAATTTTGTTATTTTGATGTTTTGTCCCAAATATAGGTGATTTTTTCAATTCTGAAGAGTTCGAAAACTCTCAAGAATAACAAATCAATGAACCAAAAGAGTTTCTATTCCAAGAGTTTTTCGTTGAACAAGATACAAAAAATAATACTGGAGCATTAACTGGTGTAATTGTGTGGCGTACTGGACATGAAAAGCACAGACGACAGATTCTGAATAGTATGTACAGTATATTTACAATAATAAATTACAAGATAATGTTACAAAATTGAAAACCTTAGGCAACCTTTCTATTCTCTAAGCCGCGAAACCCCGCGACCGTCCCTAGGCTGAGCCCAGTGCCTCTGCTCGAGAGCATGAGAAGCTGCGCGAAGTGCGAGCTGTCGGACATTAGTCCCCGTAACTAGATGTTACATGGCCGGATGCCAAAACGTGCAAGGTTGCACGGAGATACCTCACGTCTTTCGACTCACTAGCGTATCCCCCGAGCGCATGTCGGCGCCGCAATAAATACTCCACGGCTCGTCCCCCACTCTACCAGCGGCGGGCGTCATTCGGCTCGCAAGCCAGCCCTCAGCAGAGAGCAGCCTTCATCAATGGACTCGCACACAGGCACGCTCAGTTGTCCTGGCTATTTTGAGGCTGGGATTTCCTGCCCGGCGCGCGCCGGCGAGGCGCCGCCGCATTCCACCCCCATCCCCCATCCGGCTTAAGGCCGGGCTTTCCAGCGAAACGGCACGTGCGCCACCTCGCGACGCTACAGACCCTCCCATGCCGGGGGTGAGAATTTTTTTTTCGCAGCAAAATATGCCCAGGAAAAAAATTCTGCTAGCTAAAGTACCTGGTCCTGAGACATTACATCATAATTTTTTACATGAACATAATAATATCAAAACCCTATCTAGTCAAAATTTGTGAAATAAATCTGTGGGCTGTCCCCCCGTTTTTTTCCTATGTTGCCATTTACATTTAAACCTTACATCTATTTACATACATAAATATTCTTGACGCATCTTGAACTACATAAAATCCTGAAATACAAAACATTTACTTTACATTGAAATATTACATGATAATTCTTGACGCCTCTTGCATTACATGAAAACCTGAAATATAAAATACAAAACATTTACGTTGCATTGAAGTATTACATAATAATTGTGGAATTCGTTATATACATCATGTGCCGTTCTTAACTGAATTTATTGACACATGTATGTATCTACATATAAAAATGATCACAATAACAAAACAATTTTACCCTTGAATTTTATAAAATTATTTACATAGAATTTCACCGACATTTATACATGTCATGAACGTGTGTGTTCCCTACACTCGCCTGTGGATCAATTCACACAATCAAACATGCGACTAAGCGCATCTGCATTAACATTTTCTGAGCCCTTTTTGTGCATGATGCGTAAATCGAGGTGCTGAATTAAAAGGGACCAGCGTAATAATCTGGGGTTTTTGCCAGACGTATTACGCAACCAGACCAACGGGTTGTGGTCGGTTTCGACCTGAATTGTGGCCTGCCCGTCGAGATAAATCTTAAGTTTATCCAACCCCCAAATAAGAGCCAAACACTCAAGTTCTGAGGTGCCATAATGAGTTTCTGTATCACTTAATTTACGGCTTAGAAAAACAACTGGTTGTTCTACTCCCTCGTCATTTACTTGGTAGAGAACCACGCCTAAGCCTCTCTGAGATGCATCTGCCTGAACTCGAAATTCCTTGCTATAATCAGGAGCATATACCGCTGTTTTTTCGCTAAGAGCTTGTCGCAACTCATTGAAAGACTTTTCACATGCCTCTGTCCAGACGACTTTACCCTGGCGCTCGCGTCCCCGCAGCGCATCTGTCAGTGCCGCCGCTTTCTCCGCAAACCCGGGTATCAAGCGTCGATAATATCCTACCAATCCGAGCAAAGAACGCACTTGTTTCTTTGATTCTGGTCTAGGAAAGTTCTGGATTGCTTGTATCTTGGCTTCGGCCGGCCGCAATTTCCCGTTACCGACGACGTAACCAAGATATTTTACATTAGCCCGCGCAAACAAGCACTTGCGCGGCTGCACTGTCAATTTGGCGGATTTCAATATACTAAAGACCGTATCTAGGTGCCGAATGTGTTCTTGCCAAGTGTTACTGAAAACCGCGATGTCATCAAGGTACGGTACCGCGAATTCTTGGCAGTTTTTTAGCAAAGTGCCCATGATTTTACAGCATTGATAAGGGCCGTTCTTTATCCCGAAGGGTAACCTAAGTGGTCGATACGTGCCGAAACTGGTCACGAACGCCGAATATCTCTGCGCCCTATCCGTAAGACCTATCTGCCAGAAACACTTACTTAAATCTAACACACTAATGATTTTAGCTGCAGCTACCTGTTCAATCCGTTCTTCGAGATTGGGTAACGGAAAGTAATCTGTTTTAATAATCTCGTTGAGGCGCCTAAAATCTATGCAGGGCCGTGGAGATTTGCCCGGGGCCTCGATCAGGATCATAGGAGACGTATAATCACTCTCCGCCTCCACAATGATGTTGTCGCGAAGCATTTTGTCCACCTCTTCCCGCAATATCTTAGTTTGTCTCGGCGACATGCGGTAGGGTACACTTCGGACTACTTTATCAGTGTCAGTTAATTCAATGTCCATGGTCGTTACATCTGTAAGACCAGGTTTCTCACTAAAAATACACCTGTATTTACAAATGACATTTTTAAGTGCTTCGCGGAACTCGGGTTCAACCTTAGTATCGTTTAGCATTTCTTCCGCGTCAAAGTCGTCGGAATCTAATCTTAACGCGTAGCGGTCTAACGCGTCTTCCTCGCCTGCGGCAGTGACCGTCGCAGAACCGAGAAAGTTCACGTATTCAGTACGTTGGTGATACTTTTTCATCATGTTGATGTGATACACGCGTGGTTCTTTCCGCCCCGGCATCTGAACTACGTAATTGTGTTCGGACATTTTCTCCCGAACTTCGCCTGGCCCGACCCACTGCACCGCGAGTTTCCGCGTTCTGTTAGGCGCCAAAACCAGCACCTTCGCGCCTATTTCAAAACTGCGCGAGATCGCCTTGCGGTCGTACCACACCTTACGCTTGCGTTGTTCTTCCGCCATTTTGGTATGGGCAAGTTCACGCGAACGCTTCAGTCTATTAATCAACTTGAACACATGCTCAACCACCGTGCTCCCTTCGCTTTCTGCTGCACCCGCAAGCTTTTCGTAAAGCAGCGTCATGGGTGTGCGGAGATTTTTCCCATAGACTAACTCGGCTGGAGAAAAACCTATCGATTCGTGCACACTCGTGCGTAACGCGAACATAATTGCAGGAAGCTGGCACTCCCAGTCAGTCCTTGCCTCTAAACAAAGAACCTTCATCAACCGGTTCATGGTTCTGTGCATCCGTTCTACGGCATTAGATTGCGGATGATAAGGCGAACTTCTAATTAATCTAATGCAAAATCTCTCGGCGAATTCCGCCATCAGAGTGCTAGTAAAACAAGTTCCCTGATCTGTTTGAAGCTCTCGCGGAAATCCAATCCGACTGAACAGATCTAATAAAGCTTCAATGACCGTGACCGTCGTCAGATCACGTATGGGAATAGCCTCGGGATATTTTGTTGCTAAACACATTGCAGTTAGTATGAACTTGTTTCCTGACTCAGACTCGGGAAAAGGGCCACAAGCATCTACATTTACTTTCTCAAACGCCTCACCCGTTATAGGTACAATTTTTAAAGGCGCGCGAAGCTTCTCGCCGCCGTTACCTACGCGCTGGCAACTGTCGCAGCTACGTACGTAATTTTCCATATCTTTGTAACAGTTCGGCCAGAAGAAATACTTGGCCATCGCGTCCTTACTTTTTGTGACACCTAAATGACCGTGGGCGACTTCATGGCAAAGCTTCAATATAGTGCCACGATACACACGCGGAGTCACAAGCATGGAGAATTGCTCACCGCGCTTGCTCTGCCGTTTCCGGAACAAAAGGCCGCGTTCTATAAAATAATCGCGCCGTTCCGTTTCTGGGCCTTCGGCTAGCTCGAATAGCGGTAAGAGCTCTTCATCCTGTCTCTGAGCTTTCGCAAATTCGGACGGGTCTAAACGGGACAATGCAACGCTCCCGGAATCTACTTCAAATTCCGCGTTGTTTTCAACAACATTGCCCGGGTCATTTACCTCGCCTAACAAGACACAAGTTTCCTCGTCGGGAGCTTTCGCGTCCGACGCAGGTTTTTGGGGTGCGTCGCGCGCACGACTTGTTCCTACGACCACGCCTAGCTCGACCGCTCCTTCCCCCAAAGCCTCGTTCATGACCGCAACCGGTGCGTCACCAGGGCGCTCGGCGGCCGGCGCGTTGCCTGGCGCCGCCGCCATCGCCTCCGGCCCCACCCCGTCGCCCTGCCCGGCCGCCGTCTGGGCACGGGTTCGCACCGCACAAAGAAACTGCGGTTCTAAAAACCCTTGCCTGATTTCGGAGAGAAGCGTGGCAGATCGATTACTCAGAATGTAATATTCTAAGTCGCAATTTTTCGCGACTGCGGCTTCGGTAAGCTTACCGAACGGGCCTACAATTTCTACCTTAGCTACCGGTAGATTTTTCGGCGCCTCGTCCAAGGGCTGCTTAACCCATACGGATTCGCCGGTATATTGATTCGGCCTGACGTATTTGCTGTTGATCAGATCAACCGTCGCCCCAGAATCTCGTAAGAAGGAAATAGGATTTCCGCAAACCGTGCCGAAAAACGTGTGAGGAAGCAACAATTCCTGCGCACTGGTGTCGACAACGTGACACATTTTCTCGCTTGATTTGAGCTGAGGGCAGTATTTCTTAATGTGCCCCGGTTTTTTACATAAATAGCACGTGCGTTCCTGCGGCTTGTCGAATTCCGCGTTCCTATCTGCCTTGGGCGCTGCGGGCTTAGAAGTGGAAGGCACGCTCTCCGTCACCTTTTTCCACTTTTGTTCCCCCACAGGCTCCTTGTGATTAACCTTAGAAAAATCTTTCCTATACGCACTAGACCTATTGTTTTCGTAGGTGTCCAGCCTACGCGCCAAATCTTGGGACTGCGAAACCTCGCCCCAAACATCTACGAAATGGGCACGTATGTCCGCCGGCACCTTCCGTTTCATCTGATCGGTGACAATCAAATCTAATAATTGATCATAAGTTTCAACTTTCAACCCTGAAGTCCATTTCTGGCAATAGTTTGTCAGTTCGCGAGCATAAACATTCCATGTAGTTTTCGCACCCTTTGCATGACTGCAAAACATCTGACGACATTTTTCAGGCGTGAATTTGTACATATCCAAAAGCTGCGTTTTGATTTGATTATAATCCTGCTCTGAAGAATCTGATCCTACAACTAACCATGTATTTATTTCATTGGGAAGCAATCCCATTAATTGACTGACCCATTCTACCGGCGCAATGTCGAGCTGACGAGCATGCGCCTCAAATACACTTAAAAACAAGGTAATATCCTCACCTTCGCCTTTGAATTTATCCATAACATGGCTGATACGGATACTACTTCTGTTTCCCGAATCTCTACTACCTAAAGATTCGCGCGAGGTAGCCTGATTAGCTAATTTCAGCCGTTCGAGTTCGTACTGCCGTTGTTCGAGTTCGTGTAATCTTTCCTGCTCTTTTAATTCAAGTTCGCGTGCTTCTGCGACCTGTTCTTTCTCCTGATCAGCAAGTTGTTTCACGAATATTTCATCGTACTGCTCGCTTCCCGTGATGATAGATTTTAATCTAACTATCGTCTCGTTCCCTTCCAACGTTTCCCCCATCTCCGTCGCGACCCTAACAAGCACCTCTTTCCTATAACCCGCTAAGAAAGACATTTTGCCTGAATTGATCCCCGGCCAGTACAAAAAACACACTTACGTTCAGTTGACCTCGGTGTCGCGTGAGCGCCAGCGCCTTCTGGATCCGGTGTTCTGGCCTCCTTCCTTCCTCTCGTTCTGGTCCGTCCGGGATGTCTCCTTCCAGTGCCAGTACCAATACCAGCTCCAGTTCCAGTACCAGTTCCAGCTCCAGTTCCAGTACCAATACCAATTCCAGTTCCAAGTTTTAGAAAAGAAAGGTTCCGAGTCGGATTGTACCGCCCCGAAACTACCGTACCGAATTACCGCACTTTCGGTTTCTCGTGGCGTGCACGACTCTGCCGGCGCCACGTAATTACGACGCGTGTGCACCTTTAACTGCGGTACACTGTCTTTACGCGTACTATTCCAGTTTTAGACAAAAAACTGTGGCACTCCGGCGTGAGTTTACAATAACCGCTGCTACCAGTTTTAGACAAAAACTGCGGCACTCCGGCGTGAGTTTACAATAACCGCTGCTACCAGTTTTAGAAAAGAAACTGCGGTAGCCCGGCGTGAATTTACGATAACCGCTGCCACCAGTTTTAGAAAAAAAACTGCGGCACTCCGGCGTGAGTTTACGATAACCGCTGCCACCAGTTTTAGAAAAGAAAGGTTCCGAGTCTGTGGCGTACTGGACATGAAAAGCACAGACGACAGATTCTGAATAGTATGTACAGTATATTTACAATAATAAATTACAAGATAATGTTACAAAATTGAAAACCTTAGGCAACCTTTCTATTCTCTAAGCCGCGAAACCCCGCGACCGTCCCTAGGCTGAGCCCAGTGCCTCTGCTCGAGAGCATGAGAAGCTGCGCGAAGTGCGAGCTGTCGGACATTAGTCCCCGTAACTAGATGTTACATGGCCGGATGCCAAAACGTGCAAGGTTGCACGGAGATACCTCACGTCTTTCGACTCACTAGCGTATCCCCCGAGCGCATGTCGGCGCCGCAATAAATACTCCACGGCTCGTCCCCCACTCTACCAGCGGCGGGCGTCATTCGGCTCGCAAGCCAGCCCTCAGCAGAGAGCAGCCTTCATCAATGGACTCGCACACAGGCACGCTCAGTTGTCCTGGCTATTTTGAGGCTGGGATTTCCTGCCCGGCGCGCGCCGGCGAGGCGCCGCCGCATTCCACCCCCATCCCCCATCCGGCTTAAGGCCGGGCTTTCCAGCGAAACGGCACGTGCGCCACCTCGCGACGCTACAATTGTCATTAGATGTTGACGCCATATATTGAAATAATGGTCATCGCCATTGCGAACTACCCTACCTTTTTTACCAGCTGCCTTTTATAACTTAATAAATAATATCTCGTTCGTCCAACTATTTAAGCCTCTGAAATTAAATAATCATAAATATGTCTTTCTTTTATGCGGATTATTGAAATTTATTATCAAGTGAGTTCACGATTTCGGCAAATGTAGGAACGCGAAGTAGGCTAGCTGACTTCGAGGGAAGCCGTCTCTCTTAGCCTAATTGCCATCTTCTTCTATCATTCCAATCACCTTCTCAGAGACTTCTTTTTTTATGGATTCTTTGATTCCTTATAGGCATGTAAGCTTGTTTTTTTGTGTTCCCATTATCTAGGAAAATTTTGGGAATTATAATTACACCAACATAAAAATATTATTTATTCCATGTGGGTTCCAATTGCAAGTCAAATACACGAGCTGTTTTTAATTATCTTTTTCTTAAAATACGTTTACATTTTTCGTAATTTATTAATCATAGACGATAGGAACATTTAAAATGTGATTATTGAAGTTTTTAGTTCGTAAAGTCCCGTGAAAATAGCGTTAAGATACACAATATTATATGTCCGCGCCCGCATTTGCCTATAATATGGCGGAAAGCGCAATGTTTAATTTGTTACGCTAGTGCTCACTTCACCATAGGAGCAGTGGGCCTTGGTCTCAAAGTTCTCAGCGACTGCTTTCCACACCCCCCACACACACACACATATATTGAGGAGTGTGCAGAAGACGGATTTAATTGCGCTTTTTCTTTGCCACTAAGCATCAATTCTTCTGTTTATATACCTAAAAGCCCTCTAATCAAAATTATGATTGGGTAGTGACAAGTTCATTTAAGTAAATATATTGTTTTCTTCTTTCTCTTTATTTTATTTCTTAATTAAGTATTTTTCCTGTTAATAAGTATAATCTTATTCTCTATCTTCCTCTCAGTTTCATGTCACGGCAGGATTCAATTATTAGGGCGTCTATATTTATAAAATGTCCCTTTTAAAAATATGAGGTATGAATTGCCTCAATATATTTATCTAAATATGGAACAAGACAATTTCGCACACTTGAAAGAAACCACTTCTTCATATACATATCTCTGTATTCATATTTTGCTTAAACTCGATTTTCAACAGTTAAACGTATTTATTCATACTGTTCTTAATGTGTATTGATCCAATAAATGAAGACGATGTTATCCCAGTTTGCCAACGTTTCGGAGTTTTATTTCTCCATCATCAGGGTAGGGAATGGGTAGAGAATATTATACATAGTCATACACTTCACAACACTCTGAGCCACGAGAGCTAGCATACTGATCCATTCGGACTACATGCTCATGATGCAGAAATAAAACTCCAAAACGTTGACAAACTGAGATAACACTGTCTTCATTTATTGGATCAATACTCATGAACAACAGGGTGAATTGTACTACAGATAGTCGTGAAATACAGATGACTTATTTATTCGCACAATCCCGTCACCGTCTTCTTCCATTCACCAATGCCAAGCAGAGTTATCAAGGTCGATACCACGAGCGGGAGTTCGTGGCACGAGTGCCACGACGAAATTGCCCCTTCACATAGTTCGTCACTCCGCCACCAGAGACAACGCCATCCCTATTGTAAAATGGCAGTGTTACTAAAAGCTCCCTTTACCGACGCTAGTTGCGCAGAGTAGCTCGTGGCATGCTGCGGAGCCGTGGCATGCGCGTGCCACTGCCACCAGTAGAAGACCACTGATGCCAAGCATCACCAAGCGCATCTCAAAACTCCTCGACATCCTCCAGCACAGAGGTGGGGGCGGCGGCGCAGTAAGAAGATTTATATGAGGAGGAATCCGCAACATCTGTTTCTGGCGAAGAAACTGCCAGCCGGCGGCGTGTTGACCCAGTTTCCGCGTGGCTGTTCTGAGAACCGCAGCGGCCCCAAGAGGCATGCCACGCCGGTGGGCTGTCCGTGGACGGGGCAGCGAGGGGGCGGGGCGCGGGTGGCCCGCGGGGGAGCATCGCCGCACACAGGTATGCAACGCGAGGAAAGTTGTGCGTACAAAAACAACTGAAGTTGTCCACTGAAAACATTACTCCGCCACGCACAGTTGGCCGTAACTGGCGAGCATATGTTTTGGAAATGAAATATAAATTCAAACAATAAAAATATGATCTTCATTACTGTAAATTTGTCTAAACAATTTACACAATCAATTACTAAAACGTAAGTGACAAAGTTCTTAACAGCTAAGAAACTAAGATGCCTATAAAAAACAACTGATGTTGTCTATATAAAATCATTACCTCGCAACGCACAGTTGACCGTAACAGGCGAGCATAGGTTTGGAAATTAAATATAAATTCAAACAAAAAAAATATGATTTTCATTACTGTAAATTTGTCTAAACAATTTACACAATTTATTACTAAAAAGTAAGTGACAAAGTCTGCAACATCTATGAATTGAGTAACATCTGAAATGAGAGATTCGTAACATCTAGAAATGAAAATGTTGCAAAACAACTGATGTTGTCCATTAAAAACATTACCCTGCAACGCACAGTTGGCCGTAACTAGCGAGCATAAGTTTTGGAAATAAAATATAATTCAAGCAATACAAATATGATTATCATTCCTGTAAATTTGTCTAAATAATTAACACAAAAAAGTACGTGACAACATAACATCCAAGAAATTAATGACATCTGAGATGAGAGATACGTAACATCTACGAAAATGAAAATGCTGCAAATAAAAAACAACTAGAGTTGTCCATTTAAAACATTACTCCGCAACGCCCAGTTTGCTGTAACTGGCGAGTATAGGTTGGAAATAAAATATAAGTAGAAACAATAAAATATTATTTTCATTACAGTAATATATCTAGAAAATTAACTCAAAACAGTGACAAATTCTGTAATGTATAAGAAATGAGTGTGTAAGTGACACTCTCGAAAGGAATGGAGTAATTTTAATCACTATCATTTCGATTGTTAAAGAAATTGTTGCAAGCGACATTCGCCCCTCTTGAACTTACTTTTAGACGGTTGAAATCATTTTTGGGTTAGAAGGTGAGGGATGGTTCTGAAGACAAAACTGGGTACTCACAAGATAAGCTCATTCCCATGCGAGAGATCACGGATATTTTACAATGTACACAGGTATGTTTTTGTGTTGTTTCTTTATGATTTACAATATTTTTCCACCCTCGGTCATCGCCACTTTCTTCCACCTAGAGATCCTAGGGTTCGGGCCTCGACGCTGGCGGGATATCAACACCAGCTTGTCAGCTAGATCGGAATTGGCCGCTGCCTGGAGGAGAATTCTAGCGGCAGGCAGCTGTCATCGTTAATTTTCCGTGCATTTTCCGATCAACACCAGAAGAATGACAGAACGGTCCCCAAATAAATGGACCAATAATCTCGCGCGATCTTTCCATCCTCTTCCCTGTCCTTACCTCATCCCCGACACACTTACGCTCATAAGCACTACACTAGCACATTTGCCGAGAGACCAGTCTGGAGCTTAGAGCTTGTCCTGGCCGGGCGGTTCCCGCTGGTGGGAGATACCGCCAACTCTCGCGATAAAAACATGCACTACACTAACGAGACTAATGACTTTAGCAATTGACGCGATCAGAATCACTAATCAATCAATGGAACCCACCCTCTCTCTTACCCCACCTCCACACGCCACCCCCGCCGTCCTTCCCTCACGAGTCGGCAAAATTAACAAACCGCAATCGCATTTAAGCCGCTCGTTGTGCGTCTCCGAGCAGACCACCCGTCACCGCGTCACCCAATCGCCGCGTCATCGGACCGACCCCCCACTCCCACCCACGTGACCGGCCGCGCCCGCCCGACGGCGTCCACTCCGGACAGGCAACCCACCGTCATAAATCGTGCGCGGTCCGCCCTTCAAAGGGTTGGCGTGGGCCGCGGACCCGAGGATTACAGTAGCAAAAGAACCGCAATCATAAGACATCTTGACATCTCTGTTCCTTTGTGGACGGCCCGGTCCCGGGGTGACCTGGGCGAAAGCACCCTTCGCTTTGTGCAGTGAGTATTAATCTCTGGCGGAGCTGGCGGTTCGTAAATTTTCGCGGGCGGGCGCACAGTGCCTCGTGCCGCCCCGCCCCCCACCCCGTCCCCGCCCCCTGGGGTCACCCACCGCCCGCTCGGCGGGTACCCTCTCCGTGTCTGTTTACCGCTCGCGGTCGTCCGCCCGCAGGTGGGAGAGCGTGCGCGGGGACCGAGAATGGACAAGTGTGGACACGACACCCCCACGGATGCCAACCGAACAACCGCGAGGGGAATTTGCGAGGGAAGCAGAAACTAGTGGTTCCAAAACAGCGCGTACTTTCTCGCCCGAACTTTTACGCAAAATTACGCGAAAAGTAATCAAATTTTCGAAAAATTGTACATGACCTTATTACAAAATCTATTATGAAGGAATAGATTTCATTAAGGCGGAAAATCTCTATCTTTAATATTTTAGTTGTAGGAAGGCGCCGAAAAAATTTTGAACGTTTCAATTTTCGAAAAATCAGTTTTCTATTAATATGAAACCTGCTTCATTCTCTTAAATGTTCTTCACACTATCAAACAAAAAAAAATTAATCAAAAAACGACGCATCTGTTTGAAAATTTGGAAAAATGTCCCAGGGGCTTTAATGTACAGTTCCCCTCCCCCCAAATTAAAATATCGGTTTCAAATTCAAGGAACCACGACAGTCAGCCTTGATCGATTGGGAAATATCGATTCTGGAGGAAATGGGCAGAACGGTTTAGCGTTGTTCACAGACGGACAGAAAGACGTTTGGCTGTCATTCGATTTTTCGGTGTCGAAGACCTATAGAATAGGATTCTGGCTACAACCAACGTGATAAAGTATTTTTTCCTAAATTTAGCAACTGGATTTTTCCACTCTATCGTTACCAGGGCCCTGTAACAGAGTTTTTCTGCCAAAGATTCGCCGTTTTTCTTCGCGCAGCTTTACATAACGTTCTCTCTACTCCGTAGCGACAAAGTAAACATTGCGGATTACTTTGAGTGACTTTACTACTACATGTGATTTGTATGATGACGAATACAATTTGGAATTAGCTCTGAATTTTTCAGAGCTAGCTGATATTATTTAAATAGCAATTAATATCACTGACAATCACATAAATATTGTGATTCCAGAACTTTTGATGTATTTTTATTTTATAAAATTCTAAGTTTTTATGTAATTATATGTTTTTAATTATTATATTATTTTCACTTACTTTTATTATTTTTTAGGATAAATTTATATTTCTTTATTTTTCGTAATGTTTTAAACATTGTTGTCTTAATGGAATTTCAACTTGTTTCCTTATTTGGGGTTGTATGTTTCATTTTGTAATTTGTAGCTCGAGATTAGTCGGTTTATTTCTATTACAATGTAATAACCCTTTAAAATATGAAGAGTGATTACCTTCTTATTCTATGCAGTATTTTTTTGTAATTTCATTCAGATTTCTTGGTCACCTTTTACCTCATCAAACGCGAATTCTGAAAACATGTGTATGAGCGTTTTGTAATGTGGATTACATATTGACTCAGTACGCGAGAAAATATATAATGATTCTTAAAATCTTGAAGTCACATATTTTTCACTTTTAGTTGATGAAATAAAGGACCAAACTGACCTGGTAATGGAGCATATTTCTCAAAATGCAGCTTCCCGATGATTGCTTTGTGTGATTGTTTTCTAATGACATTGATAAATATCAGTGTAATTAACGACAAAAACGATTAGCTTATTAGTTCGAGCGAGCGGTTCTTCTCATTCTTTATTCTACGATAACTTTTCATTTTTTATGCACTACCAAATAGGTATTCGAAATGCTTCTATCAAAATATTTAAACAGATACATGAAAATGTGGACATTTGTAGATAACTAGTTCTATTCTCTACAGTCGTGAATTCAGATCACATAGAAAACGTTGAAAAGCTGAAAACTTGGAATATTTAACATGGAAGTCAGGTTAATAATCAGATATTTACTTCGGAAGTTAAAATAAATTTCTGAAGAATGTCAACTTCCTCGCGAAGAAAAATACAGTGCATTATAATTTTATATAAAAATACAGTGCTTAGACATATTTCTTACAATTAGAAGATTGATATATAAAGTTAGGATCTCTTGGAACTCGAGTTTTCCGATATTGTGAACAATGAGAACTAGTAATTAGGAGAAACAAGTTAGCTTTACACTAATGCTTATACATATTGAATTGAATTGAATTACCTTATTTAACGTGGTCGAGACTCAGGCCATGAGGCCTGCTCTTCCGTCTGACCACGCAAATTTTTGTTACACTCCCTTTCACCAACTAGCGGAAAGAAGGTATTACTGAGGCGATGAAACCGGCGATTTGAATTTAGCTCAGAGGCGTCATTTAGGCTTGAGGATCTTTTACATGCAAGTAAATCTACTAACATGGGACAGCCGGCTTTACTTCCCCTCCGAAGGAAGGCGTACGAAGGATTTTTTCGCCCCTAAAAATCCACGGCTTCGATCGGGTTTGAACCCGCGAACTTGGGTATAGCAGTCCGTTACGCTAACCGCTACACCATCGCCGCCGCTAACCATTTATTTATTAACCATTAACCGCACATATTACGCATTTACAATATTATTTTATTGTCTGTTCAAAAACATCTACACATACTTCCGTTACTTGCGCCACCACTTGAGAGAACGTGTCGGTGTTTTTCTGTATTTTTTGTGAGGAAATATCCCGTAGGTCTAACTTAGCTTTAGAAGACGGTTGTGAGAATGGCGAACATGTATGAAATAGCAGGTGGGGCTGAGGTATTCACTGTGGTGGGGTTGAGGTATTTAATTCACATTCTCCGAAATGGCATGATGCCTGTAACAACTACTTGCAATTAGAGTTTTCACAGAAGTGCATGAGGGCATGGGGCTAGTTTATACATATAATCATTTCCATTTTATCAGATGTATTTTACGAGATACTGAAGTAACGTGTGTTTCTTTCGAAATGAAACTATACATATTTAGTCTATCATAACGAGCGTAAAAAAGACAATCTAATAGTATACATATTGGCATTTGTTAGATACACATTTATTTGAGTAATTTTGAATTTTTTGCGACTAGTATTTAACGGATATATTGAACGTAACATTCCACCAGCCAAGGATATGCAGCGCTCTCCTTGCTATCGCTAGCTTGCGGCGCTTCAATGCTCATTTAACACGAGTCGTAAAAAATCAAAATTACTCATAAAATGCTTAATATGAATATCATTGGATTTGTCTTTTTACGACCCGTCATGATGAACTAAAAAAGTATGTATAGTTCAATTTGAAAAAAGTGGTTCTTCAAAACGGCACATCCTTCCTAGTATTCGTTTTCTATTGCCTTTGTGTCGGCTAGCAATTCGGATTTGACACATACTCTTGCCAAACTGCCATCTATCGCGGTCCAAATCAGTTTTTTGAAAACATTTTCTTAATTTTCGGTTTATTAATAGTAGACAAAAATATTCTTTTAAGAATATTAAGAACAGTAAAACCTCGTCCTAAATGGCAATTTTCTTTGAAAAATTTAGAGGAATTTTTAAGAGAACGGTGTTACATCTCTACTATAAATGCGAAATTTGAAGCTCTTTTTCACAGAAATCTTTTGTTTTCCAAAAACTTTATTGAAGTAATTGAAGTAATGTAAAACACTTTAACTCTTAAATACAATATTGTTTACAAATTGTAGGAAATGTGCATATTAACTGTGTGAGAAACTTTTCAAAAAAAATTACATTAATGTAATTTTGAAAAAAAACAAAAAATACCCAAAATTAACTTTGTCATACTAAAGAGTGCAATTAACACTATCCGTTCGAAAACTTGAAGAAAAAATTCGGGGCTAATTTTGAGAAAATGGTGTTTGAGAGTTTCTGAAAATGCGGAATTTTGATCTAATTTTCATAAAAAATCGGTTGAATTTTCGAGAAACTTTACTTGACATTTGAAGCACATGTACTCATAAATATAATATGTAAACAAACCACCGCTAGTGTAAATGTTAACGACATGAGAGACAAGTCAAACAAATTAAATTTTTGTAATTTTTGAAAAATTAAAGAATAGAGGAATATGGGGTGTAGGTCATCTCACAAAGCATTTATAGTACTATCGCATCCAAAAATGTAAAGAAAAATTCGGAGCTGTTTTTGAGAAAATCTTGTTTTGTAATTTTGTTTTGTTTTGTAATTGCACATATTGAACGAAATATCGCCGGAAAAATACTAAAATTTTCCAAAAAAAAATGTACATGGCGTTAATGAAAGACGTCACTTTCCGGAGAACAAAATTTTATTTGAAGGAAAAGTTTCTATCGTCAATTTGTAGTCGTATGAAGACACCGAAGAAAATTGAAGCATTAGCAATTTTCGAAAATTCAGAGTTAACAGTGAAAATCGGACCTACGCCATCTTAATAAGTATTTTACTCTATTCTTACAAGAATCTAAAGAAAAAATTTGGAGCCGTTTTTGAGAAAATTTTGAAGATGTCCGGGGGGGCATCGTGTAAAGTTCTCCTAAATTTTGAAGAAAGTTTTTTCAAAACCGGCGGTGCCTCGAGTGGAAGAAGATTGACCGGGGAATATCTATTTTTGGAAGAAATCGCACGTAATGGTTTATGCGCTAGTGTTGTCACAGATATTTTTCAAAATCTCAGAGCTTCGACATAGGCCAGATACACAGGGAATTCAATTTGGAGAGCATCATACGCATAGTTTAGGCGCTAGTGCTGTTCACACATACCAGACGACGAACGGTCGTTTTGCTTTCAATTGTTTTTTCGGTATCAAGGAGCACCAAAACAGGAATGCTGGCTACACCACGTGTTAGGGTAATTATTTTTAAATTTAGCAACTGGTTTTATTAACTTTTTCGTTATCAGGGCCCGGCAATTAATTTTTTTCTGTCGAAAATACGCAGTTTTTTAGCGCAGAATTACATAACTTTCCCTATACTACGTATATACGTACGTATTCGGGAAAGTGGAAAGCAAAGTTACTTCAGTATCTCGTAAATATACAAATGATATAATAGAAATGATTATATGTATAAACTAGCCCCTCAGCACTTTGTGTAAACTGCATTGCAATACCTTCAACCGCTCAAAAATTGGCAGGATGTGCTAAAGTTACGTGACTCACCTGTATATTTCCTTTTGAGGAATTATTTATCTTCTAATTATAGTAAATATGACAAATTATAATGGTGATGCAATGGATTCTGTGCTATGGTAATGGCTGTGCTAATGGAGCTATGATAAAATACAAAGCTGAGACAACGGGAAAGATTCCGAAGTAAATCTGCCTCAAATTCGCTTTGGAAATTTCACATGGTGTGATATCGACCCTCACCTGTATATTTCCTATTGGGGAATTATATACCTTCTAAATATAGTAAATATGACAAATTATGATGGTGATGCAATGCATTCTGTGCTGTGGTAATGGCTGTGCTAATGGAGCTATGATACAATACAAGAAGAGGCAACGGGAAAGATTCCGAAGTAAATCTGCCGCAAATTCACTTTGAAATTTCACATGGGTGTAATATCGATATCGTGAGGAAGCTCCTTATTTCGGATCGTCGTTCTCAACACAGAAAAGGGTTTCCTATTAAAACAAATTAAGATGCTATGTTCAGTCGTGAAAGTACAGCTGCAGATATGAGTAAATTTTACTAGTACATCAGTAAATATGCCCCCTTGGGTGGTTCATGAACAGAAAAGTAGCTTTCCCTAGGGTGAACCTAGGTTCGATTCTCGGTCGGGCAAAAATAGACCTGCAGTTTTCCATTACAATCACCCTAATATCTGTAACTGTAGGACGAAAGAAAAGCTTAGGCAGTCCAAGAATGTTACGTGTAGTGATGAAATACATCATGTTCGTCATACAATCGCCTTGTATATCTCGCTTGCCCCAGGCGTTGAAAATAAAAACAGGAACCAGGCTTAGAAACAACGCTAGCTGGCGAAAGTCGGATTAATCCAACCCTAAAATTCCAATATCTACATACTAGATACATACGTACACACAAAAGAATCTAAGGAAATAATCTAAGATCTAAATAAATCTAAGATCAGAGGAACTAAGATCAAAAGGAATTATAAGGTTATCCAAATTCTAGAAAACTGGAGGGCGGTAGGAAAGTGACATTTGGGAAGACGATAAGAGGAAGGGATGTGATACGAATCCAAATTTGTAAAAGTTTTCTCAGACACATGAGGAAAATAAAAATAAAATGTAGGTATGCGTTTATTTAGAAATGTTACTTGCAAGGATTCAATAAAAACATCTTGATGAATAATTTTCTTCTGAGGTAGTTACCATGAAGCCGTTATCACATTACGCAAAAAAGTTATTTTCTTTATTTTAGTAAAAAACACTTGAAAATTACAATGTTAACGTAAATGAAAAAATAGTTTTGAATAAATTTATTGTCTTACCGAGGTGTCTTTATGACATTTACACTAATACGTACTATGTATGCATGTACGTGCTTGTCGCGACAGCCCGTGAACGGGATCAGGTCTACTGGCGACGTCCCTGCCTCGCGGACATGGGTTAAGGGGGTACGTATGGTTAGCACGTCGATATCTCCATGCTGTATTCCGGTCTTTTTAACCTGAGAAGTGAATTTTCTCATCGTTCACCCAGCTACATATATTGGGATATTGCAAGGAAAACGCACACTATAGACTTGTCACGACCGGGAATCTAAACCAGGGCCGCGCATTTAAAAGCGAGCACGCTGGCCAAGAGCTAGCCGCGAGGGCCGAATCGTACTATAGACAATGTAATTTAAAGAAATATTTTTCGGGTGCATAGAAGGAAGAACAGGACAGGGATGAATGAGACGCGGGTCCTGTTGGCAGGCCTGCCTGCCGGTGCCCCACCCACGAACAGAGGACCTCCCCTGGGAGTCGTAAAGTGGCGGGTGCGGCGAAAGGCGAAAGGGTTGAGGAACGAGGAGTGTCCTATTTTGTGCGTGAACACGGCGGCGAGGGAGGCGGTGGGGAAGGGGAGGGGGCGGGGCCGGGGGCGGGGGCGACTGATTTATCACCCGATCGTTAGCGGCGCGTGGGAAGCACGCGCGCGACACCCCAATCCCCGCCCTCACCATCCCCCTCCCGCCCCCCGGCCCTTGGAAGAGGACGGAGGAAAAGTCGAAGGGGAAAACCGGGAGAGGTGGCTCAGGGCATCAATTGATGCCACTGCAGTGCCTCTGATCGAGAGGGCCTCCTACGTTCGAGTCCCGACGGTGGCAGGATTTTTTGACACTAGCTTGTCAGATAGGTCGAATTCAGTCGCTCCCTGGCGGAGAATTCTAGCGGCTGGCTGCACTGATTGATTGTTTTCCGTGGTTTCACCGATCAACACCAGGCGAATACCGGAGCAGTACCCTAACAAACGGGCCACGAACCGCGCACTATCTTTCCTTCCTCTTCTTAGTCCTATCCTCACCTCTTGCTTACACGCACTTACACTAACATTCTCTACACTGCCACACATCCCGGGAGGACCGGTCGAGAGCTTAGAGCTTGTTCCGGCTGGGGAGGTGCGACGCTGGAGGGAGATACCTGATTGGGGAAACCCCGCTAGCTGATGGTAAATCGCGGGCGGATCTCGCCAACTACCGGGGGGAAGATAACCGCCACCTCCCAAGGAAAAAATCATGCATTGTACTTACGGGACTAATGACCTTACAGTTGACGCGCCCGGAATCACGAACAATCAATCGAAGAAGAAGAAGAAGAACTCTTTCCGAGGGATGTGAACATGAAGGGCTTCGGCTTACAATGTAGAGCATTCATTTTAAAAGAATTAGTTGCAGAAAAAGCTCTCCTCTCCGAACTCACTGAATGACTGATTGTTTTGTGTTTCCGCGCGCGTCTATTGCTCAGATCACTAGTACCGTAAGTGTAATAAATGTTGTGTCTTGAGAAGTGACCATGTCCTTTGACGTCTGCATGGTGAAATATGGCGTTGAGCTACACATCCGCTTGCCTCATCCAGGTACCTTCAATTTTCCTCATCCATGTATGTACCACCAGTGGGGAACAGCTCCAGTAGGAACAAGGAATCTCCCGATATGTACGGTAGTGTAGTGCATGTAAGTGTAAGTATTTGTTGGTCACGGGTGAGGATAGAATAAGGAAGGCAAAGAAAAGATGAATGGTCCTTGGTCGGTTTCCTAGAGTACTGTTCCGGTATTCACCTGGAATTGATCGTAGACACCATAGAAAACTCAGAGCTGCAGGCAGCTATAATTCTTCTCCAGTTAGCGGCTGAACTCGGGACTAGCTACGTAGCTACTGTCGAAAATGCTGTTACCGTTTTGAACTTAAGACTGCACCGTCCGTTCTTTTAAAAGAAACTTTCCGACATTAGAAGTCTAGAGCAAATAATGATCTTGGTTCACTTATATAAAGAGATTCTACAACCCATCCAGTCAAGTCTGTTATTTTTTATTGATGGCCATATGTCGTTCTTTCTTTTTTTTCGTAATACGTTCTTCTTGTAAGGAAAGTTCTTATAATAAGAAACAAGTTTCTTTGAATAGTAGTACTAATTTAGAATTTTCAGATCAAACTCACTTGTTTCCATTGTTTCTAATGGACTGCGGATTATAAAATCCTTAATGGCCGTCTTTATAACAGTATTCTGATAGTCTATTCTGGCCCTATTTAGGGACCATCACAAAATTTAATACAAACAGGAATGAGAGTTTTGGGGCATTATTACGTGAAAAGCAAACAAACGAATTTTGAAATGGACAGGTTTAGCAAGAAATAAAGAAAGAGCTAAAACTGGAAGTGACCAGCGGATGGAGATGGAGAAAAAATTATAGGTTTCAATAAGACACGTGGGTATTTTCTGTTGTTGGAAAAAACAAGTAAATAAAAGAGGCAGATTATTAAGGAAAATGTCATAAGTCTGTGGAGAGACAGCTAATGGGAGGAAGTAAAGTGGACGACATATGAACATTATATGGACAATCTAGCAAAGAGACACAAACTTGTAGAACTTTCGGTCAGAAAGAGACAGTTGATTTGCGGGTAACATGATTTGCGGGGGAGAACGTTCGGGGCTACGATGCAAAATGATTATTATACATTATCGTGAGATTGGTTTTCTCTCTTAGAAGATTGTAAATTAGTTTTAAGTAGGATTTAAAGACTGGATAGAAGCACGTGAACACTGTAGTAATAAAGAGAGTGAATTTAAAAAGATAATTGTGAATGTTGGACTTGAGTTAAAATTTGAACTCGGATGGGGCAGCAGTCAAGATGTCGTGGATGACATGAAATTGGAACGGGGTCTGAGAGCTGAATCACTGACAAAGAGTGCAGTGGTCAGCATCAGGAAAGTGCATAAACATTAAATATATTTAATGTAGGATGATGACGTTTTATACAAATTAAATTAAATAAGTAGGAGGGCATGAGAGAATTAAAGATGGCATGGCCACGAGAAAATTAATAAATACTGTATGAATGGGAAACTTTTAGGAATGTGTTTGTACATATTCGAAATGGAAATAATTATTACAGTGCATTGTATTCGTTATTTTCTTAGGTCGCATTCCTTCCTTCATCAGGTTTTTAAAACAAAATCCTGAAATTAAGATTATACAATGTGATAAAGGTGGAGCATATGCAGCTATTTTTCAAAACGATTACTTAGCCAAAGTAGAAGAAGAGTTTTCGGATAGTTTAAAATTTTCTATTAGAAATAAATCTTCAGCAAATAGTTTTCTTAAATTAATACACAATTTGCTGAAAAATTGGAAAAATTGTTCTTATATAATTTCCAAAGAATATTATTCAATTTATCCCACTGCCCCTAATGTAGCTAATTGACTGTTTAAACTTCACAAAAAATGTACCAATTAAACCTGTAGTATCTTCAATGGGCACAATTGATTACTTGCTGTCAAATTTTTTAAACCAATTATTAAAGCCTTTTATTGAAGATGACTTTACCTACGGTATCAAAAATAGTTTTGAGCTAGTTAACAAATTAAAAGGCATAAAGATGAGTTCAAATCTTAGATTAGTTTCTTTAGATGTAATTGCTATGTATCCATCAATCCCACATGAATTAATTTTAAATGCAATTGAAGTGTTAAATAATAATAATACTAGATCTCTTAATTTTTCTCCTGAACAAATACTTATTGCTGTGAGAGCTATCTTAAATAATATTGAGTTTAAATTTAATAACAAAATTTATAAACAAAAAAATGGTACACCAATAGGTGGTCATTAAGTGCACTTTTCGCTGAGTTTGTTATGACAAAACTTGAACAACATATTCTGAAAACATACAATATGAATTATATCTCAGATATGTTGATGATAAATTGATTATTCTACCTGCGAATTCTATAGACATAGTACTACAATGTTTTAATGCATTAAATCCTGAAAATCAGCTTACTTTGGAAATGGAAAAAATTCAAGCATCAATTTTCTTGATATTACAATTCTTCGAAATGAAAATAATTTAATTACTAAAAATTGATACACTAAACCAGTATATGCTGGAATGACATTAATTTTTTTGTCTTCCCATCCTTCAGTAATTAAGATGGCTGTTATTTATAATTTAGTTAACAGAGCATTAAAACTTTCTGCACCAAGATTTCATAGGAATAATTTTTTGGAAGTTAAAGAAGTTTTATATTTGTATAATTATCCTTCAAAATATGTGCATAAGTACATCCAAAAAAGATAAAAATTAATTTATTCAAAGAACTTTTGGATACTATGAATAATTGGAAAATATGAATAATTTGATAATATGATAATAATTTGAATAATATGAATAATTCACAACAAAATTTTATTTTGTTCCTTTTATTCCAAAAATTAATAGTTTATTGAAGAAAAAATTAAAATCAAAATTTAATCTAACATTTTACGAGTGTGTAAATAATAAAAAACATTGTGATAAATTTGAAAGATAAAAAAGAACTGTTTGGTTTATAAAATTTAATTTATAAAATAAAATGTCAACAATGTCCTAAAGTATACATTGGACAAACTAAAACAAAATTGAAACTGAGAGCATCTGAACATATCAAAAATATAAAGGAAGTCTCACAAAAAAATCTATTTCTATACATCGCATTGAAAGGGGTCATAAGGCTGATTTTATAAATGTTCATAGGAATAGAGCAAAAACAGTTTTCTAGGTCTATTCTTGAAACTTTATTTATAAAAACTAATAATTCTTTAAATACTAAAATTGTCAATCATATTATTAGTAAAGTCTAATATTTTTACTAATATATATGATTCACTCCTCATACATTTTTTATGAGTTAGATTGGTAGAATTGGTCATATCCTAAAGACAGAACCACGTATAGATGATACCATGGTTCCCTTCCTTTGCAATAAAAATTAATTAGATAACAAAGTCATTTGGCTTGAAATGAAATTTTTATAAAGAATAAAAGGTAAGCTGCGTATGTTTATATTGAGTGATAAATTTGAAGAAAACATCAAAATTTTTTAAATTCCTTTTCTGAAACTTAATTTTTTTATTCAATAATTTTTTATTCTAGCCTGAAGATGAGAGGTAAATAATCCTCCAAACTGTGGCTAGTTAAATTAATATACAATAAAGTGAATTATTATATAATTTACAAAAGCCTGGACGAAATTGGACGAAATTAATATGGACGAAATTGAATATAATTTAAGCAGTTTATACAAGTGTAGTAGGGGAACATAAAAAATAATTTGAGAGAGAAGTTTAAAAAGCTGAAAGATTATTGCAAAAATTGTAATAAAATGGGTGATAGCAGTATTAATCCCTTTGTGAAGCAATGTATATACAATATGTTGGGAGCAGGTTAATGGAAGAATGGACAAGCTACCCTTGGAAGTAAGGGAACAAGTTACCTTCTCTGAAACGGCTGAAATAATTAAGGAATGCAGGAAGTTTCAAATCATGAAGAAAGGAAAGAAGGGAGAAAGGTGGGCGAGTGGGAAAGACGTGGTTATATTGCATAAGATGTAGTGTAGAGACCAGAATAGAATGTTTATTGAAGTAGAATGTACTCAACTATTTATGGAATAGTTTCCGAGGGCCGAGAGCCTGGCGCGATTATATTCAGGGGAAGAAAAGCAATGAAAACTCTAGGTAAACAAGGGATAAGTGTAAAATGTATTAAACAATAAATATGAATAGTTGCAAATAATAATAATTTAGGTATATCGTATTGAGCGTATGAGCTCCATAAAACACAAGTGGTGTAACATTTTTATTGTTTCCTGAGGTTTATTATTTCATTTTTTTAAATTCTTCAGTACATTATATATATATATATATATATATATATATATATATATATATATATATATACACACACACACACACACACACATTCATTCTTGCATTTAGAACTGGCTAATTTCATTCAGTTATGGTCTTGGTATAAAGGCCTAACTGAAATTACACCACATATGATACGAGAAGGTAAAGAATATCATCCACAAGAAATACGAAATGCATTTAACAACACTTTATTTACAATATTTTTTACAAAAATCATGGGCAAATTCTACAAAAACTGTAAATTAAATGGTCAATTTGACCGAAATGGAACATTCAAGAAGACTCATCTTTTAAATTTGTGTTTAAATGGTAAGATTGGAGATCAATTTAAGAACATATACCCAGTCTTACACAAATTTAAAATAAAATCCAGGATTATCTCCCAAATTACATCATTTTTGTTACTTATCAGCCATCATCAACATCAACATTGTAATTTCCATTCTGTGGTGCGATGTCTTGAACATCGTGAGAAGAACGTACTTTAAGTAGAGGTGAAGAAGAGATGGCATAAAGGGAAAAATATCTTCCAAATCTATTTTTTTTCGTTTTTGTAACAGGCCGTGATTGTCTGTAGTACAGACTCTGTACACCTTTCTGTGAAGTACGCTACCAAGAGAAACGGGGCGTCCATTTTCAGAACCCGACTTGGAAGGACAAATTGCTGATTGATTGATCATTCGTGTAGTGAATGTTGTTTACGCCGGTAGTTGGTGGTGTTCTTCTTATGTTGGATTGTGAGATCCGTCGCCGACCTACATGTCGGCTTGCAGGGGGGTTTTCACTCCCAGGAATCTTCCCCAGCAGGGCACCGCCCCAGCGGGGACAAGCTCTCAGATCCCGACATATGTGGATGTGTAGCGAATGTGTTGTTCAGTTATGTGTGTGTAAGTTATGAGGATAGGGCAAGGAAGAGGAAGGAATGATCGCGCGCGGTTCATGGTATGTTTGATAGGGAATTGCTCCGGCATTCGTCTGGTATTGATCAGAGACATCACGGAAAACTATCGAACACAGCATCTAGAATTGTCATTCAAACAGAAATTAAGCTAAGATAGCAAAAATAGTTGAGTTCGATACAGCTTTATAGCTGGAGACGAAAGTTCCCTATCGTCGGGATTCGAACCGTAGGATTTTCCGGTCACAGTGGCTGCAGAGACAGCTGGTCAGAGCTAAATTAAGCCGGCAACGGCAACATGCAAAGTGGCATGAACTAAGAAAGAGTTTGTTTGAAAATTATTGTGAACGTTTCATTCACTCTATTGGTAGTAACTTAAGATTCGTAGCAAACCAAACCAGTTACAAGTAATATGGAGCAACCCAAAACTATATCACTTTGCCTGTCACAGACAATAATAACAAGAAATGTTTGTTAGACTGTAAAGAATGGAAAGATAGTATGGCCACAAGAAAGAGAGAAAAGAAGAGAGAGTGAGAGGAAGAAAGAAAAGAGGAAGAGAAAGAGGGTGAATGAGAGATAATGAAAGAGAGAAAGAGAGAGAGAGAGAGACATAGAGCGATGCGTCTTATAAACAGATTTTAGACTACGTAATAATCGTTTGAAAACCGCGATCTCTTCGTGGAACTTTGATGACCAATTTTCACAGTGACTAGGCCATTATCCCACCCTCGGTGTTATTTCTGTCCTCTATTAGCCCAACACAACACAGACGTTAAGACTCCGTGCAGCGAGAAGTGGCCATACTCGTCCGCAGCCGAGGTGGTCAATGGAGGCGTGGGTGGCGGGGCCGGGCGGGAGTCTCAGTACCTGGGGCTGTTGTGGTGGGCCTCTCGAGGGGAAAAGCCGGCGCTGAAGAGCGTCTTCTTCGTAGAAATCGATTAGTTGCCCAGACGACGTGGCAACCGCAGCCATTATTGGAGCCGCGTCGGCGTTGGGCGTAATGGCCACTCCCGGCGCCTCACGGGAGCACCGGCCGACGCAAATGCGCTTTCCTGCCACGGGGGATTGTGACGTCGATCAGCGACGCATAATCGCCCAAGATGGTGTACCCCAAGGTCGAGGTCCAGAGCGCATTCGCCGGTGACATGTCGAGACGGCCTGGCCCCCAGTAAACAGCTTACGCACAAGAACGAACGACATCTCCCATTCAGAGATTAGGGCCTTTAAAACGTTCGCACATCATTGTCATATTTTCCTGGGTATTTCCAATTCCTTTTCCCTTTTAGTTCGAGAGGTGAATCATTTTTCAAAAGGTCGTTTGCTAGAAAGCAAAACACAAAGGATCAATAATAAATGATTATTTCTTGATATTGATGTTTCTGCCTCTCATGACAATTTTAAGAACTGCCATTCTCATTTCAGATAAAGAAAACTCCAAGAAACTTTTCATTACAGTAGTATGTTCTTGCCAGTCGCCAGTCAATAATCAATTATTACAAATTTATTACATCTTAAAGATTAACCCCACTTGATGGGAAAAGTGTGCTTGTAAACGTAATTGAATAAATACGAGAATTGGGGCAGAAGTCATGGCAACTTTTTTTTTCTAAAAGAAATGTTATCGGACCGCAAATTTTATTTATATCTTGAAAGAAATTCTGCAGTAGGGTGTGTTTACATCAACCGATAGCTCTGCAAGTGTCTCTATTAGCACAGAGAGCAATTGAAATCAGTTGTCCGTCTACCGCCGTGCGAGGTCAATGTAACGTTTCCAACAGCGCTCTTACTCCAAGAGAGCCGTTCACCATGAAAGAAATGCCCGAGAATGTCATGGGGAATTGGTGGAAGCTCATGGAATATGCCTTTCAATACCGAACAGCCGCGAGATGCACAGGACAGTTTCTGCAAAGATGCACAGCAACCAGTGATCAGCAACGCACGTGACGACCTGTGAATGTGCGGATCAATGTGATGTGCGGTAATCGAGCATCTACCTAACCAGGCCTTCAGAACGGGTATGTAATGCTTTTCGAATTTGTGAAGTCTTATTCTCTAAAATGCCTTAGAACATGAAACCAGTACGGTCATTCAATCTTAATACCTTAATAAATATGATAAATTCAATTTTTGTTTGTTGATAAATGTCCAAGCACTTAGTTTATACCTTGTCCTTTCATGTGTATATTTGAAATTTTCCACCCCTACTCATATTCTCACCAAAACAATAGTTGCCATGACTTCTGCCCACGTATTTATTTTACAAGAATGTGTAACCGAAGGTTGAGGTGCAGATCGCCTTCACAGGCGACATGTCGAGACGGCCTGCCCCCCAGTAAACAGCTTTCGCATAAGTAGAACGACGTCTCTCTTTCAGAGATTAGGGCCTTTGGAACGTTCTCACATTATTGTCATATTTTCCTGGGGATTTCCAAATCCCTTTTCCCTTTTGATTGGAGTGGTGAATCATTTTTTAAAAGGTTGTTTGTTAGAATGCACAACACTAATGATAAATAATAATGTTTATTTCTTGATATTATGTTAATGGCTATTATGACATTTTTAAGAACTGTCATATGTATTTCAGCTATTCCAAGATTTTTTATTAAGATAGTATGAAAATTGAAAAATTTTTTGCATGAAATTGCGTAGGATTTGCGTGAAATTTAGGCAATTACTAAGCAAATATTTTTTCAAATATTCACATTTTTTCTTTAAATTATTTTCCTCTTATGTATTAAGAACGGTAAAAAGTGGTGCTATGTAATTTTCAGGTAAATTTTCTGTATTTTAGAAAATTGGAAATATAAAGGAAAAATTTAACTTTCCAAAACTGCAAAATTGAAGATATTAGAAATTTTTATATTAAACAGAGTCTGTTGTCAAAAATAAGATCTTAAAAAAGATCATTTACAATGTTTTGAACAAACGAGTAATTTTCCCGTAATTTCTGCTTGAATGTAATGCAATTTTTAAAAAAAAATATATTTTCCCCCCAAACAGCTAAAGATTTCTTCTTAAAATCTTTTTCCACGGACAAAACAAGGGACGCTTCAAACGAATAGGCATGTCCCATTTTGTTAAACTCTCTGTATTTTCGAAATTTACAAAAGATTTAAATAATGCAAGCAAGAGGCATTGTAGCACCTCTAGGTTTCTTTATCAATAACAAAATCCCCAAAAAGTTTTTAAATTTATTTTTGTTGGAATGTAAGAAAATCAGCCTTAAACTCGGCTATATATTGTATAGAAGAAAAATATATTTATTGTATAGAAGAAAAGTAATTTTAGGTCGAGATTTCGATGGTAAATCCATTTTTGACACCTATAACAATAAACGTTTGTTTGTTGCCGTGATATCAGTCAGTCCGTGTGGATGGCTCTGTGGGTAGATTAAGTGTGTCACGCGTAGCTCGTTCAAACTAAAAGTTGATCTCCATCGTGGTACAAACGTTCAGAAGTAAGGACAGTTAGTAATGTAATGATCATAGAATATTTTTTCTTGGGAAGTTCGAAGGATAAAGTTCGAAAGATACTGTGGTTTGTTTTAAAAATTGCTCCAAGTTTATTGTTTATTTCTTTACTTCAATAAAGGTAAGTGCATTTGTAAATATTGTAAAAGTTCAATTTTCATTCAATTCATTTTCAATTTTCAATGCAATCTATTTTTCCATGTGAGATTTTAAAACATTTTGTAAACAGTTTTGTAATGCACTGATACTTTTCTGCAATTTTTAGTAAATTTTTCGAAAATACAAGATTACTTTGAAATTTCTCTTTAAATATTTTACGCTTTAAAAGACAATGCAGTAATTCACACGATATGATTAAAATAGTTTTTAAAAGATTGATTGGCATTCATTATGTATCAAAATGTTTACTGAATCACTATGAAGAACAAAACTTAAAAGATGCTTAATAGTGGCGGCATTTCAAAATTAGTACACATGGTGAGGAAGATTAAGGAAAAAATAATGCAAAATCGTAAGAAAATGCCTGAAGAATGGGTAGCCCCGATTCGGCTGATGCAACTATGCTGAACTCAAGATCAAACTTAACTCGCAATGCTTGTTTTTTTGATACCAAACACAAAGTGCAGATGCCATTAGTACAAAGATTTTTTCCGATACGCATGTTGAACGCATATCTCACATTCCGAAAGATTGACTAGTCCCTAACAAAATGCAGCTTAAATTTTTAATATCGACAATTTTTCATCAATATGAGAAGTTTTTTTATTTCAATTACACATTGGTTGTTTTATAGTTGATAGAATAATTCACTTTGACGAAATTTTTAATATACTAGTGAAATAAGTGTGTGAGAGCAAAATTGGGGTAAAGTATTAAGAATCATGTAATGTACGACGCAGTGTACATTACATGCGTCGACATATTCAACAACAAATACTTCCGTTAAGTGCAAATATACACTGTGCAGTTAAGTCTTACAATCTCTAGAGAACGCACTAACCAGAATTAGTAAAGAAATATTGAAACTTAAGATGACTAGTGGAATGCAAAAATATTTTCAGTTTCTTTTTTTTTCAATAATAAAAAAATATATTTATTCAATACGTTTGCAAAATATGGATACATTTCTAGACCTTTTTGATCTCTCTTTCAAGAAAAACGTATATTTATATGACAAAATACTTGAATGGCGTAGTATGTTGATTTTTAGAAGAGGAATCAATGCGATTCCCATACGACCGTAATATTATAATTATTTTGTGTGTTTTATTGTACGCAAGTGCGATGTAAAGTTTTTAAAAGAAGCTAACCATTAGAATAAAAAAGAAGAGTAGTTGATGCAATTTGTTACTACTATTTATGTTCGATATATTAATAAACACGATATTTTTATTTTATGGTAAGTGGCTCAGTTTGAAGGGCAGTCATTTTTTTATCAAGTCATGGTAGTCATTTGCCCTGTACTCAGGTCTATCTTTCTGAAGCGACGGGGGAAGGATAGCAATAACGTAGGGAGCTTTTTTAAATGTTCAAAACAAGGCTAATTTTTTTGATTTTTTTTCTTTTAAATAAATATCCCCGACTCCCGTAAAGCAAACATGAAAGCTTTAGTAATCTCAGTATGACGGCAAAGCTGAAATTCATTCATTCCAATTAATGTGAAACGAAATACTCATTATTTTTAAAGTTTGGTTGGTATTTGGTTATCATTCATTATGATTATTGCTTATTCTGAAAGAAAACATTCCTTCCGTCCAAACAATTCGAAATGGCTTACAGTAGACTGAGCAGTCGTCGTCATTTCAGCATTCCACGCATTAAAAGGATTCCAACAATTACACACCGAACTCGCCGTTCGACAATTGAAACACTAAAAAAAATAGGCAGAGCGACACTCAATTGAGAGGTGAGTACCCGAAGCCCACAACGTGCTGCAGATGTAGTTACACTGTCTTCATCTTGCCGTAAAACATCAGCTAATCAGGATGGGAACCCTCTCTAAAGCTTCGGTGTCCTTGGCGACGAGTCTGTCAGATTTCAGGAAACTAGATGTTACTGAACTTTCAAATACAGACCAAGAAAAAATAGCAAGGAACGCTAGACAATACTACTTATTCGTACAATGGTCGTGTAAACGATGTGGATAAATGTGGATTATGTTCACACGAATTTAGGTGACATAAATAGATATTCTAAATGATTTAAATTCTTAAAATGTATAATTCATATAATAATGTATATTATATTATACTTCATCTTCTTATTATATTATACATATTATATTATACTTCATACTTCTTAATGTGCCATGTTTTGAAGCTGTTATGTTAACGTTTTATCGATATTAATGAATATATAAGAAAATAAGTGTAAATACTCTTAAACATCCAACATTACTAAACATATAGAGTCGATTGGTCATATTTTAGTCCCTTGTATTAAATAATAATACAAGGGACAAGCTGCACATTTTCTCTTTATGAGCTTATTCTTCACAATTATGTATTGTTTTTACAGGTCAAAAATTTCTTTCTACGGATGCTGTTGGAGTTCCCGCCCTTTTTACTTTATCCCGTCTTTTTTAATTTAGCTACATAGGAAATTTTCTTAAATATGCAGTAAAACTTTTCTTCTTTCAACAATTTTACCAATTTTCATGGAAATTTGTCTTAAAATGTTGCAATTCTATTAAAAACGACCAGTTCATTTTTTAAATCCCAATTATTCAAAAATATTTGTATCAAAGTTAGGAAATAAATTCTCAGAAAAATTTATCCTTTTACAGTCAACATATATCTTCAATGCGAGTCAACCAAATACGTTTCTTTATTCAGCTAAATTTTGCTATTTTCATTTCCCTTCAGAGTGTATGACAATAGAAAAAACAAAAAACTCTAAGAAATTCAATAAAAAAAACTCAGTGAGGACGATACAATACGCCGTTTCTTTCACAAGTTCATACTACGTCGCAATGGTGCGTTTCACCACGCATGGCCAAGAATAGCCGATTGATTGATTGATTGATTCGTGTTTCCGGGCGCGTCAACTACTTTGGTCATTAGTCCCGTCAGTGTAGTGCGTGTTTTTCGTCGGGAGGTGGCGATGAACTTTTCTCCGCTGGATGGCGAGATCTGGCGTCGACCTACCGTCGACTAGCGGGGTTTCCCCTCAAACAAGTATCTCCCACCAGCGGGGCACCGCAAGCTGTAAGCTGCCGACCGGTGTCCCGGCATGTATGGTAGTGTAGAGCATGTTAGTGTATGTGTATGTGTAAGAGGAGAGGATAGGGCAAGGAAGAGGAAGGAAAGATCGCGCGCGGTCCGTGGCCCGTTTGTTAGGGTACTGCTCCGACATTCGCCAGTGTGTTGATCGGAGAAACCACGGAAAACTACCGATCAGAGCAGACGGCTACTAGAATTCTCCTTCAGACAGCGACTGAATTCGACCTCGCTGACAAGCTAGTGTCGAAATTCCTGCCGCCGTAAAAAAGAAATAGCGATCACTGGAGTGCTTATCGCCATGCAAAGGAATACGGCTCAAAGCGGCCGGAGGAGTCACCGTGAGCGGCGGCGAGCTCTTAACTCGATGCTCTGAAGGCTTAATCACAATGCAAAAGTAAATATAAGCATAAAGCATAAACATAAATTTTAACATAGTGAAAGAGGAGAGAAAACTGAAGTATTCACAAGTCTAACATGAGCGTAAGCGAAATAAAAATTTCTATTGTCTGTGGGTCATTCTAGTTACTATTGGGTTGGATGTGAGAATCGTTATTATATATTACAAAAAGATCGTACGCTACAAAACAACACTGAAAACCAACCACGCAATATGGAAAAAAGTCTTTTGTTCCATCTATTGACTTCGATTCTATTTCGACACTCGATTTTGAGTTAATGTACTGTAATTGGTTTTTTTCTTAGATAAGCATAAGCACAGGAACTGGAAGCTTGCAATCTATTAGCTAAACGTCTTATGTTTATGTTTGCATTGTGAAGGGGCCTTATTATTGGCGAATCCTTTACGTGCTTCTCGTTGTTTCATGGGAATTTCTCCCCTGTATATTTTTACTATTACTATTAAAATTCATGTATATTTTTTCTAATATTAATTTTTTTCTCCAAAAATTGAAAATAGATTCCTTTTATTGTTTGGTTATCGCATTTTGTTTTGGAAATTGCATTGTTTGGTCTTCGGTGCATCTATTGATGACCGAACGCCCTGCTACGTTTAGTGTTATAATTATTTTTACAAATATTCAGATCATTTCGTATTTAAAATGACTAAAAATTTCAGTCGTCTCTTGATACTTCTAAAAGTAGATTTTACAGATTGTTTATCGTCCGTGATGTACACTACTTTTTTGAGCAAACTTTCGAGCCAAGGAACTATGGATATCTGTCCTAATTTTCTGTAGAAGCACTCATTGCAAAAATATTAAATTTAATTTTATAATAGTGTCATTATATTTTTAAACACATTTCGAATAATAAAATAAATTACAATTACTGAAGTAATCATTGATCCATATATAGAAGTTGCAACACAGAAAAACGAAAGTAATAATGGTTTTGAACCAGTTCAAAATGAAATGTAAACCTCGTTTACGATTTACTGTCAGACTTCCCTTCCATTATCATAAACGCAATAGATATTATTATATACTTAGAACAGGATTTGGTAGCTATAGAAAACTTGTTTGTGGACAATTCTTTAGCGAAGCTATTAGCGACACGTGCTCCAACGCAGCACCAGCCAAGACTTTTCTTCCTTTCTTGCTCGCTTGCTTTCTTCCTCCCTCTACCTGCGCGCCTCTTCGCCGGCCAGCACCCCCGCAACCCTTTCGCAAAGGTCGCTGCGGGCATTATGCCGCCTCCTATTCCGCGCGCTCCGCAAAAGCAAAAGCACAGCCCATTTGTCACAACACCGCGCGGCTATTTTCGTCGTTAACGACGCCCGTCCGAGCGCACCTAGCGAGCCGACGCGGGAGTGGGGGAGGGACGAGGGCACGCGGCCCCCAGAACGCGCGGCGGCGTCCGGATTAGGGCGCTCGCGGGGGAGACGGGCCCCGCCTGTCCCTCAGCGCGTCGTCATAGAACGGGGCACAAAGAAGGACGCGTTGCGGAGCTCTGCGCGGAGGTCACTGGCTCCGGGTAACAGGACCGCGGGAGGGCGGGTCAGTGGGTGTGGGTCGCCTGAGAGGGTGGTTGGCCGAGTAGCTGGGAGAAATTTTTGCGGGCGAACAGGCGGGTCGGCGGGTGGGCGTCTAGGCGGGCGGGGGCGGGTGGGTGGGCGATTGGGCATATTGGGTTATATACTCTCTGTGATTGGGCGAATGAGTGTGTGTGTGTGTGTGTGTGTGTGTGTGTGTGTGTGTGTGTGTATGTGCGTACTTGATGCCATAACGGTTTCCATTCATTCGTTGTTTGCGCTATTTTCTTTGGAGCACTAGCAGGCATCTGAGGATAGCTATTACCCCCCTCGCGCTTTTGTGAAAAATTGAGGTACACAAATGAGTGTGTGTGTGTGTGTGTGTTGGCAACGAACATGCGAGAGGTGTGTGTGTCAGGTGAAAGTGGCAGAGTGGTTGGGATGAGAGAAGCGATGAGGTAATAGAGATATGTGGGCGCTCGAATGTGTGCCTCGGCATCGGCTAGGTGTACGTGCGCACGAGCAAGGCGATGCGGTACGTTTCGATCGGCAGGGGAGAAGTGCGAGCCGAGTTCGGAGGAGGTGGGGCAACGTTTAAAGAAGCGGGCGAACAAGCGTTTGATTAAGTGAGCAAGCTGGCGAGCACGCCCACTTTGGGCAGGGGGGTGTTTGGGTGGGTGGACGGTACGCGGGTGCTTGGACGGGCGAGCTGGCGGAAAATATTATTTTTGTTTATTTATTTTCTAAATTACAATTAGATGGTCGCTAGCGGCGACTATAACAGCATGGATAGACACAGATACTCGAGCATTTATCTCACACTTGACCCGCTGCTTAACGTATTGCTAAATTGCAATGTACCATTGCAGTCAACTTGATGCCATAAAATAACGGTTTTCACTTATTCGTTTTATGCGCTATTTTATTTGGGGCACTAGCAGGCACCTGAGGATAGCTATTACCCCCATCGCGATTTCATGGAAAATTGAGGTACACAATCTTATTTTATCCACAATATAATTTACGTAATGAACCAATGATATAATTTGTCGGACTTAGTTATTCCCTTGGGAGGGCGGACAGGCGGGCAAGCGGATGGGAAAACGGGCGTTTGCGTAAGCGGGCAAGCATTCGAGCGGGTGGGTCATTGTTTTGTGGGCGGACGGGATAGCATTTGGGCGTGGCGGATGGGCGTTTATGTGGGCGGATGGAAGGGCAACCATTAGGCAAGCAAGCAAGCGTTTGGGAGGTCGGGTAAGTGTTTGGGCGGTCGGGGAAGCGTTTGAGAGGACAGGTAATTGTTTGGGCAGGAGGGCAAGCATTTGGCGCCGGCGACGTGATTGGGGGGCAGGCAAGCAATGAGTGGGTAGGTATGCTTTTGGGTGGATGGGAAGCGTTTGGGAGGGCGAATAAGCGCTTGGGCTGGCGGGCAAGCGTTTGGAAGGCGACGAGGAAGCATTTGGGCGACGGAGGAGGAGCGTTTGGTGTGGGCAGGTACGAGTTTGTGCAGGCGGGCAAGCGTGTGGGTGAACAGGCAAGTGTTGGACGAACAGGCAAGCGTTTGGTCGGGCAGGCAAGCACTTGGTAGGCAGGAAAGCGTTTCGGCGGACGCGTCAGCGTACAGCTGGACTGGAAGCGTTTGGGTGATCGGGCAAGAGTTTGGGCGGGAGGGAAAGCATTAGGCGAATGGAAAACGGGCGGGCAAACTTTTGGCGGGGAGGGCAAACTTTTTGGCGGGAGGGCAAAAACTTTTGGCGGGAGGGCAAAACTTTTTTTTTTGGTTGGACGGGCAAACTTTTTGGGGGGGCGCGGACAGGCAAGCGCTTGAGCGGGCGGGGGTTTTGTGGGGTGGGTGGGTGAAAGGGGCAAGCGTTTTTGGCGGGCGGGCGAGGCGCGGGTGACCAAATAATTGCGGACAGCCCTTTGTGCGGGAGTCCGAGGAGTCGTTTGAGAGCCGCTTGAACCGCTTAGTTTCAATTAGTGGGCGGCGCGGCGAGCGCCCCCTTTGGTGGGCAAGGGCTTATCGCGCTTGGTTGCCTCGAGCGCGCCCGCTGCTCATCGCCGGTCGTTGCCTGCACCGCCGCACCCTCCGCGTGGGCCGCTCGCCACCGCTGTCCGGCGCTCCGCCCGCCACCCCCACCCTTAGACTGTGTGGCTAAGGCGCCCCCGCGCCCGCCCCCACGCCCCTCCCCCGCTCCCGTCCCCGCCCCGCTCCCGCGCCCACCACGCACCCGCCCCCCCACCCGGCCGCGCGCCCCGCCCCCGCGCCGCAGACTGTGTGGCTTGGCGCCCCCCGCGCCCGCCCCCACGCCCTCCCCCGCTCCCGTCCCCGCCCCGCGCCCGCCAACGTGCCCACCCCCACACCCGGCCGCACGCCCCCGCCCCCCGCGCTACAGACTGTGTGGCGGCAGGGCTGTGGTGGGCCGGCTGGACGGCGCGGCCGTCTCGATGGTTCAGAACCTCTTTTTTTTGTTCTTTCCCCTCCACAGTACCTTTCAGGAGGCGGGAATTTATTTTCATAATAGGTGTGTGTATATGTAGACTGCTGTCTTGCGGCTTAAGCAGCTGAGAGGAAGGGATTTCTTACAGATTAACTAAAACTAACTTAATTTTAGCTTAAATCTAATTTACTAGTTACTAACGTAGCAATTAGGTATACCTTAACTTAAACAGACATTTTTTATTATTTTTTTCTTAATCCTATGTAATGTTATGTTCTGGCTCCGTCATGTCACATTTTTTGTTTTTGTTTATTTTCATTCACGCATCATTCATTCTTGTTTTGTTTCAAAGTCTAAATAAAAGAACCTATGCACCATGAGTCCTTAGGCGTCTTGAAAATGTGAAATGAAATGAAATGCTTCTAGCAATTATTAGCGTTAAAATAATAAAAAGTGGAATGTAAATACACTAGTTACATAAGAAAAATTAAATTGTTTAATCTAAGATAGAGAGCAGTAAAAGCGTAAAAAAAATAGAAAAACATTCTTCTTCGATTTAAAGATAGTGATTTCTATGTGGGATTTACGAAGCTAGTATTTCTAGTGTGATTTACGAAGTATTCTAATTACGAAGCTAATTCAGAATAGTTAAAGCATTAAAAAACAAAATCTAATGTTGTATAATCTGGTAATGAATAATATTATAAGTATTTTTCATTCATCATTGTTGAAATTTCGCTTTGTACTAATTAACAATCTGGTTAACTCTCGATAAAATACGAGATTCTGTCCCATCATGGAACATAAAAGAAATTCCTTTGTAAATATAGAAGAGGATTAGAAAAAGAATTAGGCGCTAACAAACAATGGAATTCAAAACAAAGGCAGTAATCGAGAGAAGGAAGATGACCCAGGAACAAATGAGTGGTTCAATTAAGATGATTTCTGTATAAGAATTAATGCTTTATAAAGGGATCTCGTCCATTATGTTATCGCACATGACGCATACATTCTCTCCATTATGTGATGGCCGGCATCTGGGTTCTAGAACTCGCTAATGGGCGGCGTTGGGGACGGAACAGGGCCATGCGCCGCGCCGCCAACCGCTAGCGAATCTGCATGGCGGGTTGCATTCTGACGGAGCGCCAGGGGAGTTTCGCGTCGCGAACCATCATGCAAGTTTGTTTTCACCAAGCGAGGCGTCTCAGTGCGTAGCGCTGACTTCGCAGACGGGAGGTTCGGGTTCTATTTCCGGGAGACCATTCTGACCGACTTTTTTGTGGTTTTCCTCGGCCATAAGGCGAATGCTGGGATGGTTCAAAAAAGGTCACGATCACCTCCCACCACCCCACCTCCCACCGCTCATCATCACCCTATCTCCTAATTCATTGATGATAATAATTTACAAAACAACACACCACCACCACCAAAAAACAACAACAACAACAATAATAATAATAATAATAATAATAATAATAA
>JAHLJT010004943.1:0-40799 GCA_031308135.1 Acheta domesticus | reverse complement strand
TTATGTGGCGGTGATCGTCCCCCGTTAGATGGCGAGACCGGCGAAGACCTATCGTCGGCTAGCGGGGGTTTTCCCAACCAGGTGTCTTCCACCAGTGGGGCACCGCCCCAGCCGGACAAGCTCAAAACCCCTGACAGGTTGGTGGCGGGGGATGATGGGGCGACGGGGTCAGTGGCGCGGCGGAGCGGGAACGGTGGCGAGTCATTGGAGGGGGCGATGGCTGTGGTGGGTGCGTTGGGGGGCGGTGGGGGTGGTGTGGGGGATGCGGAGGCGGGAGCGGCGCCGATGGCGAAGGCGGAGGCGTTCGTTGGGGGTGGCAGGGGCAGTGGCGGGGGCGGCGGCTGTTGCAGCGGGGTGGCCATGTCAGGCGCAGCCGCTGCAATGACGGATGGCGGGGGCGGGGCGCGGCGGGGCAGAGCGGAGCGCGGGGGCGGAGACGGGGATAAGCCGGGCTGCGGGATTGTGTGCTTAGCGCTGACGTGGAAACAGCAATTAGGCTGCTCTGCGGCCTCCACAACGATCAATGGCGTGATGCACCAAGGATACACAGCGGTCACGCGTCAGCCCTTACATCGCTTACATCAGAAGTGTAAGATAGTGAAAACATACACTTTGTTGGACGTCTGTCTATGGGACGAAGTAATCGGTCAATTTCGACCACGTTAAAGAATTTCAAAATTATTGCAATTTTCTAGAGTGCCTGCACCGATATTTGCTGTTAGAATTTATTGTTTAGTAATTAGTGATTCCGGGCACGTAAACTGTTAAGACCTTTAGTCCCGTAAGTGTAGTTAATATTGACTGTACTATTTCCCCGGGGATGCGAGATCCGGCGTCAAAATTTCCATCGATTTGCTGGTTTTCCCCAACCTGGTATCTCCCATCAGCCGGACACTGCTCCAGCCGGGACAAGCTCTAAGTTCCCGACTGGTCTCCCGGGGTGTAGTGTAGTTCCATGTGGCAGAGTAGGCATGTAAGTGGTTTTCTTCAGGGCTGGAGTGGCACTGGAATGGCACTCCAGACCTGAAGAAGACTCGATATGATGGTCGAAACGTCGGCCGCATTTACCTCGACGCGGTGTCACCCGACAGCGGAGAGCCTTCTCATGACTTTGGCCGGGGAAGCCTACGATTGCGTAAATCAATGCAGCAGTAATTTCGTTCTTCACAGTTGAAATGAAATGTTCATTCGTTGGAGGAAGTAGCTCAAGACGTGTTTCAGTAAGCATGTGGAGATGAACAGTTCCCTGCTGGTTACTGAGTTCCGCGCACTGACCCACTGTGAGACTACAATATTATTGTTTCTTGAGAACAGAAGAAGAGAATGATACCGGCCACGTTAACTTCATGCTACACGGGTATGCGCTGGTTCAATGCTAATCAAACTCCTTATTTTGCGAACAATGAAAATTTACAAAGTGATCTTAGAGGGAGGTACAGTGGCAATTTTGTATTGTAGATTATATCATTATTTCGACTATTCTCCTTAAGGAAAAGTTTCAGTAACGTTTTTGAATCGAGCGTTGTAGAGAAATTTGTAAAATAATTATTTGAATAAAATCGTTTAATAACTTTAACCACAATTAATTAACGACCGACAATAAAGGACATTTCAAAATATATATAGCTTATCGTGAAAGAAGGCATGCACAACGGAGATTTAATTTTCTGTCAGGTAAGTATTCAGTATATTCTCATATGAATCAATGAGCTAGATGACTTGATTCGTAGTCAGATTAAGCTGCTCAGTAGCTTAAGATTTGTTCCAGTGAGCATGTGCAGAGGAACAGTTTCCTTGCTGATTACTCAGTTCCGCGCATTGACCCACTGTGAGACTACAATTGTGTCGTTTCCTGAGAACAGCACTCGGGAGACAGATGGTTGAGATCAAGTGAGGGTACGTAAATTTGAAATGAAATAATTTGCGTTGTAAAACCATGAGACGTTTTCCGATACATTCCATCATGTGAACTTTGTATAACATCTATTTTACCGTTATCCTCGAATATTTGTTGAATCCTGAGAATAGAATATTATAACAATTGATAACCGGCTACAGTGGGGTAGACACATGGATCACATGGAGTAAGCGGAGCGAAAACTTGTTGGTTCGAGTCCTGAGTAAAGCATGACCGATTTCATGGTTGGGTCGTTGTTAGCTTATCGCACCACGTATCTTGTAAGCACATCATCCTGTCGATTATAATTCAACTATCACGTACCTCCTTTTCACCTTACCACCCACTACACAGTAAAAGATAAAGGCAAATCCACTCCTGTAACTGCCAGCTCGCGAAAGGATAGGACCAATGGAGAAAGCTTTCTCCCTTCTGCTACTTTCATAAATGACTATGGCTATCGCTATCATAATCATCATCACAATGAGTTTGTTTCAAAATTTTGTATTACTTTCATACAGTGTATTCGTGTAAGCAATAATTCGGCAAATGCGTATGCATTATTTGTCGGTTTTTGATGAATGTTTATTGTGTGGTTCGTCGACACAGAATTTATCAAATAATACGAGTCTGTCGCAGATGTTAGAAGAAAAGTATCTTCGCGCTTTGGTAGGGAATTAATACATATAAAATCAAAGAATAATAGAAGGAACCCTTGAAACTTATTTCCCTTTCGTTACCACAAATTATGGGCTGGGTTGAATTTCAATGTTAACATTGATAAAAAGCAAAAATTGCAAGTACGTTTACATTAAAGTTAAATAATTTACTAGTTTGTGTAGATCAAGATATAATGTTTGCAAACAACAAGCATTAAAATATACACTTTTATTTAAAAAGATCAGTCAAGCTCTGAGCACAAAGCTTTGGAAATCTCTTGGTGAGCTACATTTGAAGTCGACGTATCCGCGTTTCGTGGATAGTGCTTGAGCTGCGAGAGCCTCGTGACTCACTGCTGACGAGGATGCTCCCGAAGTGTGTGTGTGTGCGGGGGGGGAGGAGGAGGTCAAGAGTGGACGGGAGACGCACGAGGCGAGCGTGCTGCACGCGTTCCCTCCATTCCCCGCGACGCGACCTTAACTACTGTTCGCTCTCCTCGTCCTTCCCCGCCGTTACGGTCTCCCTTCGCGAGACCACTTCACCATTCCACTCCTCCATCACGCCAGCCTTCCGTCATTCACGCGGTCCCCGGCTAGTTCCCGGCCTTTCTTCTTCTTCTTATTTCTTACAACCCCACGTCGCTTCCGACTTCTCTCCGGTCCCACGTAGTCTTTGGTTCCGCATTGTCTTCGATCCCGCATAGTCTTTGATCCCGCATAGTCTTTAATTACGCATAGTCTTTATTTCCGCATAGTCTTTGATCCCGCATAGTCTTTGATTCCGCATAGTCTTTGATCCCGCATAGTCTTTGATTCCGCATAGTCTTTGGTCCAGCATAACCTTCGGACCCGCCTTATTTTCGGTCCCGTTTCGTTTCGGCCTGCCTTGTATGCGGAACCTCGTTCATTCTCCACATATCTATCTTGAGTTTCTCAACTCTTCAACTTTCCGTCAACTCTGTTTTGGTCCCGTTCCCTCCTTGCTCTCCATTCCGCTCTACCGTATTTCTTTGCTCGGTTAGCCTGCCCTACATGTTTCCCAGCTATAGCGGCGACCTGCCCTCTCGCCTCACATGTACTGCGTGTCGTTAATAGCTCTGCCAGCATTTCAATGCGATACACTCGACGCCTGTTACGGCCATCGCTACGATCCCCTCCCAGTGGCCATCTCTGTCCCCGTCTCTGCTACCGCCACAGTCCCCGCCATTGCCCCACAACGACCCATAGGGGCCTTGCCCTGACCCGCCCATCCCAGCTTTCACCCAACGCGCGGTCTTCCCGTCCGTTCCCTCCCCTTCGTCCCCTATTCCCAGAACACCACTCTGCCCGTCCCCACCCCATCCATTTCGACACGATCCCTCGGCCGTTGCAGCCCCCGGAGACCGTCTGGCCGCGCGACGGCCGGCCCGCCGGCCGCTATGGCTAATCCCCTTATTCGCGGCCCCATTCAGCATTGTCGCTGCGCTCGCGGATTGCTTTCGGGGCCGCCTCATCAAATACGCCCCGCGACGAAATGCCCCACGCATTGTTACTTCCTGCACGCGCAGCAGGGAATGAATTTCGCCCGCCCCACAGACGCAATCTTTGAGCATTAGAGAACGGACGAGGGTGAATCAAAAAGTAAGCTGCATGTGCACTCTAGAGTATTTCAGTTTCGAGTAAAAAACTTGCTCTGTAGAATGTATAGTCATAAATACACAAATAGTTTTAAAAGATCTTATTTACATTAAGTTCAGAACAAAAATTTTTCTATGTATTACTGAATTGATTTAATTTTTGTAGGGAGTTTTATTTAGCTGGATGTAATATTATCTAGCCAATTCCTAATTCAAAAATATCTTTTCAAGCTATTTGCACACCCATCTGCCTTAATTCTCAACCTCGGCTGAACCGCACTTTCCCAGCTCAAGGATTCAGAAAAAAGTTTAATTGTCTCAATCGAAATCGAACACTGATTGTGAATTCAATGTTTCACAACTATTTAAGTGTCACAACACATTTTAAGTTTCATTCTTTATCAAATCAGACTACCCACTGGCTTGTTGTCAGAATATGATTTTAATGTCGTGGTGTCCCAGTTTGTTTATCTAGAACAATAGTTTTATCATAATTAATTGCATGAGTGCATAGGAAAGTTTTGAAAATGTATCAAACATTTGCAATACACGGATGGCACGTTGTATTTCTCCAAAAAATACATTAATAAACTCAAACATATATTAAATAAACAAATAAGACAACAAAATATATATCTTCTAATTTTAATCTACCATTTCGTAAGAAAATGCCGCAATATCACAAATAATAAAATTTCATAACTTCACGACGTTGCCTATCAAATTTCAGTGATAAGATTATGTTATTGAAATATTACGACGAGGTGTAATTTATATTTTTATTGCGCTTCTAATTACTGAGTTTCACTTATTAGGAATTTGGAAATTTTTAGGAAATTTTTAAATTGTGCGAAGCAAAGTTCTTAAAATGTAGATTTCGAGCTCTATCTTATCTAAATTAAAAGTATTTTGAATGAAAGTTTACGGAGCTATGAACAATTGAAAAGTGTCTATTTCTATGGTTTTAATGTAAAATTGGCCATATTTGAGCAAATGTGGCACACTGCTTAAGTCAAATAAGTATTGGTTGATGATCATAAAATTGTTGCAAGGTAACATGGACAACGCCTCAGCCCAAAATCCGTTGATAAAAATCACATTAAATAATATTTATTCGTTATTGTCTAACAAGTAGCGTAAAAGACCGAAAAATGGTGTGTTTCTGGGGTTTGTGGCAACCCTAACCCCATTTTAAACACAGTTTTATTGGTGCCGACGTTGTTCGTGCATCGAAAACTAACTTTTTTTACTAAGCCATTGAATTCTATTTTTGCGGTATAAAATTAATGAAAGTTCATAAAATTTGCAAAATGCATTTTACTAGAAATTACTCATCATTTCAAATAAAATTAATGTTCTGTTTCAAGCATTGGACCGTAGTTTATATCCGTTGTTCACTGAATGATCCTTCCATCTTCTTGTAGATGACCAACAGGTCAATGTCCATTTGGATGGTATTGTGTGTTATCTTTGGGTATTTTCTTGTTGTGCATTCTCTCTATGTGGTTTTCTCATTCTTTTCTGTATTATTTATTTTTCATTTGGATTAAATTATCTAATTTATTCCTTTTGTATTCATTTTTATTCTATCTCCTCGAGAAAAGCCCGATAACCCCAAAGTACTAATATCATGAGTAAAATAAATATACAAAACAAACGTACATATGTTCTCTACACTGAAACATTATATTGATTTATCTGGCGTATTCTCTTACTAAAATATTTTAGCGTGAGATAGCTTCAAGGTGTGATACGAAGTCTTCGACTAATGGCCAATAACATTTTTATGTGCTTTTCAATATTGATAAAATATATGGGCAATAAAACACATGTTTTGCTGGCTTTTGTGAAAATAAATCGTGACAATCTACAAGGCTGTTTAATATTCTCTTTTCTTATGTATCTCATATCTCGTAATTGAGGTTATCGCTGCGAATATTGCACTATGTTACGAATCTTCTGTGCATACATTCAGAAATATGGCGAGGCAGCGCAGCCAGTGTGGGTATATCGAAGGATTCAGCACCAAGAACTTGATTGGGATTTTGATTGTAAACAAAATTCTTGTATTTTGTCCACAATATATGCGTTGTATAACACAAGAAGGTGAAATGATTAGACATCCTTCAATTTCCAGTTTGGCAATAGCCAGAAACATGTGATTACATTTTGCAATGTTCAGTTCTGAGCGATTCTGATGATAAAAAAGAAATGATTTTCACTATTTTAGCAAGTAACGATGATTGCGTTTAACTGTCCACTACCTGTAATACACTTCATGATAATTTACATTAAAATTAATTATTGCGCAGATGTAATGAGTAGCTCACATGGAAACATACACCATACTAAGGTCTAGTATGATTCAAGTAGTGTTTTGTTACGTACAACGACGTTATGAACATTTTCTCACATTCAACTGAGAAAAAATACCTCATCAGATTTTCGAAAGAGACATCTCTACGGAGAAGATGAATCTGACAGAACATGAAATTAGATATCACTAGTAGAAAAAAGAGGCAGATTGCAAAAGAGTCACCTGCATCTTTGGAGTAACATTTGTAGCTGCAAGGATCAGGATGACAGATGAGACTACACCTGAGAATAGCAGTTTCTGTGAGAAGCTCATACACGTGGAAATGGTGACTTGGTATTTTGGCATTTAGAGCAAAAGCATCTACTCTGCAGTATTTCACAAGATTTCGGTTTAGGGGACATGCTTTTAGAATCTTCGCATTTGCGACAAATGTAGCTGCATCTAGATGTACGAAGGCAGAGGGGAAGACGCAAAGCAATTCACCTACACTTGCCGGAGCTGCAATGAGTTCGATACTAGAGGAAAGTAAAGCATAGCCACTTACATCTCTGCTGCATATTGTTGCCAGATGAGAGGTTACGGTGTGATGGAAAACGGGACGACGCTATTCACCCGCACATTTTCAGCACATTGGCAGCAGCTGCGAGGTGGTCGACGTACAGGAAAAGGCGCGTGGTTATTCATCTACTTCATTTGTGGCAGCAGCTACAGGTGTACGATGTGAGAGAAAAGAAGCATGGGCTCTCATCTACGACACATTCGTGCACATTTTCGGCTGTAGCTGCGGAAGATTTCAAGGAAAAGGGGGCATCCAATATGGCGGACAAATATTTGGAAATTGCGTCGGATCGGCCATTTGAAATTTTAAAAATCTGACATCGGATTAGTTTTCAGGACCCAAAAACCCTCTACCGTATGAATTTCATGATTAGAATGATAGAGTATGCGATTTGAATAATGTATGGGTCAGAAAATCCTAAATATTGGGGAAAATGGTACTTTATAACCATTTTTAACAAACTGAGGTCATCCAAAAATATATTTGTCTAACGGTTGTTCGGTATCAATGTGGGGAAAACAAAAAAAAATATACAGACATTTTCGATGCATCTATTGTATTCTACAAGACCAAATGTCAACAAAGTATCGATGCGCCCTCTAGAGTTATGATAAAAATCGTTATGCTTCACAAAACATGTTTTTCTCATCGAAAACTTCAATTTAAGCACCCAGCGAGCGAAAAAAAACATTTTTTTCGACCCACCCTTATATATATATACACACACACACACACATATATATATATATATATATATATATATATATATTAGCGGAAGAAAAACATTTTTTTCGACCCACGCTTGTATATATAGATACAGACTCATCGTCATAAAAAAAGCTGCACCCGAAGGACACTACTGATCCGCCGCAAACTCTGAGGGCATTTTGCACACCATTCGCTAAGCCAATGATATCGTTTTCACGGTCGGCCGCGCACTGGGGGGGGGGTAGGTGGTAGGTGCGTGACATCGCGCCCACTGGTCTAGAATAAGAGGGCTTCAAACGGCCGCGCCGGCCATTGCGACATCGGGTAGCGTCGCCAGAGCGTCATCTGCACGTACACTATGCCGCAGCGACGCTTTCGACAGCCGGTTGGCCAGTTAGACGTGATCGAGAGGGGCTGCATCGTGGGGGTGCGGGAGGCTGGTTGATCCTGTCGCCATATTTCGCACCACACCAGTCGTACAGACACCACCATCGCCTGCTGTTGGGGGCAATGGATTGAGGAAGGCATGCACACAAGAAATGCAGGATCTGGACGTCTACCACGCACCATTGAGGAGGTCGGACCGTCGGCTTGTCCTCCACGCGCGAACAGAACCAACGGCAACGATTGGTGCTATTCAGCGGGCTGTGCAGCCTGCCCAGTCACATCCTGTAAGTGCCAGTACCATTGGTAAGTGGTTTCACAAAGCAAGGCTCGCCGCACGCCGACCATTACGACGCCTGCCACTCAGACCCCAGCAACGTCGCTACAGACTCGCCTGGTGCCGAGAACGATTGACCTGGGGCCATGCAGACTGGCAGCGGGTCATCCTCGGCGACGAGTCCCGTATCTGTCTGTCCGTCTGTCTGTCCGTCTGTGAACACTGGTAGCGCCTAAACCATACGTACGATTTCTTCCAAAATGGATATTCCCCAGTCGATCTGATTCTAGTCGAAGCTTTGAGATTTTAAAAAAGATTCTTCAAAATTTCGGGGTACTTTATATGAAGCCCCTGGGGATTTTCAAACATTTTCCCAAAAACGGCCCCAAATTTTTTCTTTAAATTTCTTGTATAAATAGAGTAAAATACACTTATTAACATGGCGTAGGTCCGATTTTCACGAATAACTCTAAACTTTCGAAAATTGTGAAAGATTGAATTTTTTCGGCGTCTTTCTGGAACTACAAAATTGAAGATAGAAATTTTTTCTTTCAAACAAAATTTGTTGTGCATATTAAGTTTCTTTCATGAAGGTCATGTAAATGTTTTTGAAAATTTTAGTAGTTTTCGTGCAATAATGCGTGCAATATGTGCAGCTTTAAAAATTACAAAAATAAGATTTTCTCAAAAACGGCTCCAAATTTTTTCTTTAAACTTTAGGGAGGGATAGTGGTAAATGTACTCTATCAGATGACATAAAAGCCATATTGCTCTATAGTTTTTTTTTAATTACAAAAATGTACATTTTTTCACATGTACTCACGTCGATAATATTTACATTAGCGGCGATTTTTTCACATTATTATGTTTACAAGTACATGTGCTTAAATAATGTCAAGTAAAGTTGGGATTATTAACACAACCGTTTGCTGTGAAGAGTAGCTCAAAATTTCGCATTTTCAGAAACGCTCAAACGCTTCTTCTTCTTCTTCTTCTTCTTTCTTCTTCTTCTTCTTCTTCTTCTTCTTGCCTTATTTTACGTGGCGAGAATCGGGCCATCAGGGCCCGCTCTTCCGCCTGACCACGCAAATTTCTACCATAGACTAAGGATGTATAGACAGCTCACTGCCAGCAGCACTGAGGTTACGCTTTTAAGGTGACTCATTCAGAGATGGCACCACCGTCGCATCTTAGTTCCGTAAAATGTGGTAACCGAGTAGAGTGCGCACAGGTCGCGACTCTGCCCCCACTACCGATTTCACCCCTCCACCATTCACTGGCGGTATTTCAAATTATTGAAACTATTACTGCCACAAGATCTTTCTACGGCATTTATATTTAGGGAGCACATGGTGGGCTGTTGCCCTAAGCGTGAGCACGCGGGACCTTCCGCCTACACTCTACCAATTAACTGCATCCCAACAATGACGTGATCCTGTGACCATAATTATTATAATCATGCGAGCACTTCTCTTATCCATTCATTGCAACGCTTTTTAAAAACAATAGTATTTATCATATAGTGGTGAAGTGTCCTGCGTTGCTCAAGCATTTATTAATCAGGGACTGAATATAAATTATCGTAATCTATGTTAAATTAATTTATTAAATAGGGACTGAATATAAATTATCGTAATCTATATTAAATTAACATAATTTCCGTTTTACTTCTCACCAACAGGGACATCAATAATTGAAAAATATATTAATCCTTCGTTGCACGATTTTTTCTTTTAAGGTCAACTTTTTTGGGGAATAATTTGGATTGTGGAGATATTGGGAAAAATAGATAAAAAATTCTAATTTACATGTGTCGTAAAATTGAATTTTATATATATATATATATATATATATATATATATATATATATATATATATGCAAAGATGCGCTTTAAGTTATACATTTTGCCTTTGCATGCAGCAATATTGTGGAATAGTGAATATGACACGTATAACAAAATGCTTGAAGAAAAGTTTATAATAATAACCCATAGTAATTTTATTCGTTATCATATTATATTTTATCTATTCAATCATTTATTATATATATAATATAATTATATGTATATAATTATATATAATTATATGTATGTATATATACATACATACAATTTATTTGATTTTTACTATTTTTCATGATTACATGTTTTACATCATGAAAATTAGTAAAAATCAAATAAATTCGAACACAATACGTAATCTCCAAAAACACTCCTGATGTCGCGGCACGATATAGAATACAACTTCTCGAGCTTTATACTTGGCACAAAAGCTTTGTACTCCTTATAACATTTACTTATCATCTGGCAAAAACGTACATTGTTGGCAACAAGGAAGCGGCCAGGTTTCCAGATTTCAGTGGAAGAGATAAGACAAGAATAGAATGATCTCACGAAAGATATCTTCTCGAAAGGTTGGCCAAGAACAACAATCTCATTGAGTGTTCTCCGTACAACACCGCGACCACTGGAGGCTCAATGCAAATTTACGTGCACCTTTGCAGATATGCAAAGTCCAAAAATCCCTCTTTAAAATTACAACTATAAACAGAAACTAGATTCCAAATAATTCAATTCTTACAAAAAACTTCTTTTAAACCACAAAAATCCCCATTCAATTAAAGTAATTAACAACCACAAAAAATCAAAGTAGGGCGACAAGCACTCCCGGAGTGAACAACTACCGCAGTACAGTTTGCGAATGCTTACGGACGACATACAAGCGAGGTTTCTCCAAGGAGTTTAAGTCGAACGGAGTATACGCTATATTAATTTTCGACCAGAGAAGTAAGTTCACATTGTCTTGTGGAAGAAAATGCTCGTATGCCGATTGTGACAACAGTTATCGAAAACATCCAGGAATAAGTTTTCATAAATTTCCAACAACGAATCCAGCTCTGTGTGCGGGGGAGAAAAACGGGGAATTTTCGGCAGAAACTCTTGTTGTCGGGCCTGGTAATGAAAAAGTGGATAAATCTTGTCCCTATAAATAGTAAATTAATTTCTCTAACATGTTGTGTAATCAGAATTCATGTATGGGTCCTTGAGACAGTAAAATCGATTGACGGCAAAACTGTCGTCACGTCCGTCCGTCTGTCTGTGAACACGATAAACCGTAAGCAAGATTTTCATCAACGTTGATGTCCCCAATCGATCTGGCTGTTGTCGTGGCCCCTTGCATTTGAAACTTATATGTTAATTGTTATTTTTCCTTTGTTACACCTCAATATTTTTGACATTTAAATTATTGTATTACCAGATTAGCAGGCACATTGTGGCCCCATCATCCGGTATAAACTGTAATACATAAAAATTACACATAAAATAACAAAAAGGTAGTACAATATTAGATATATAAATTTAAAATAATAATATTAATAATAAATATTTTTTGATCAAATAATTGAAGTTGAATGTTATAATGCAGGGAGCAAAATCACCGTTCATAAATACGAATGAAACTCCAACTCACAACACATATCCACAATAAAATATGGATATTTTTATTGTAATGTATTATATTATATATTTCAATTTTGAGGGTATTTTACCTAAAGCCCCTGGAATTATTTTTTTAATTTCTAAAATATGCCGTCAAATGTTTTGGTCAAGGTCTAATGGAGAAAATCTTAATTTTCTTTAAAAATCCCAAATTTTCGAAAATTGCAAAATCAATATTTTTAGGCGTCTTCCTACAACTACAATTAAGAAGAAAATTTATTTTCTTATTGAAACGTGTTCATCGGAAACATATCTTCAAATGAGGTAACGTTCAATCTTTCGAAAACATGAGTATTATTTGTGTAATTTTGCGTGAAACATAGGCAATTTTGAAATTTCAAGCAATTATCTTCTCAGAAATGGCTCCAATTTTTTCTTTCATTTTCTTCAATTTTTTAAAATGTAGAACTAACAAATGCATTTCTTTTATTAACCCTACGTTAGGCGCGCATGAGTCTAGTAGACCCATTGCATTTTAAGAACTCAATATCTCGCTGAGCTCTAGGTGTAAGATTATGAGTTCTGGTGACATCCAATGTTGAACGATTCTGCATCCGCTGGTGAGGTTACCCCAAGATAAGCCGGATGACGATAGGTCACGTAGCTCGTCTTTCTGACCGCGCGCGACGCGGGGATTGCCAGCCCCACGCGCCAAAAGGCGTCACATACTGTTCGCAGAATTTCTCGGTGCCGTTGCGTTGCATTCCTCTCACGCCAAATCTTTCGGGCTTGATTCTTGTGTTCGTGTGTGAACGGGAATATTCTCTCTGCACGACGTATATAGTTCTCAATATGAGTGAATATGGTGATCTCCAAAATGTTGATAACTCCATGGTTTGTTACTCAAAGAAATTCAAAGATCCACAATTAATAGTCTTCCAGGAGAAATTCAACAAATGCGAACTAAATCCAGAAAACAAAAAATGAAAATACGATCCTATGGAACCACACAGTACAAAAAGAAAAATGTGTCAGTCTGCTACAAGGAAAAAAATTGTCGCCCAAAATATGCTTGTATAAAATGTGATAATTTCTTCTGTTAATACAAACATCACCACAGTCACTTCATTGAAATTGGTTGATTTGGCCTTTTCAAGTTAAAAATTAGTTGTTATACTAAAAATAATTATATATTTCATTATTATGTGACTATTTTCAATAATGAGAGAAATTTGTGCACCTCTTGTTGTAATTGACATAATTGTTTTGTTCGTAAGCATTTACTTCAATTGTACATGCGGAATTTCATACAAATCGATTTGTTGTGGAAGACTGGTAATTGTGGATTTCTTTGTCTCCCGGCCGGTTTACATCTAGCATTACTGTCAATATTGATCCGAAGCCGGCGGTCGGGAAAATTTTACGTGCTGCCAAAAGTACTTTTTATGTAAAAATTCAATATTTTGTCACAAAAATTCAATCTTATTTTTTCGATGATCAGGAAACCCAGTTTCATATATAATACCGTGGATTTGTTAATTCAATTTCTTTTCAAAACGTATATATCTTTTACCCAGGGTCAACAGCGAGGCTAAAAAAACAATTACTGAAAGGTAAAAAGGTAAACTTAAATTCATAGAGGTCAACCCTCTATGAATATATCAGGAAATGACGGAAAGAATATGGTCACTCTAAAGACAGTCGTACCAAAGGCACACATTTTTCGAAGTGGTGATCTCCAAACTTCTTATTATTTCAGGTCGCATCAACGACTAGGTCATTAGCGACCATTATTGGATTTCACGTTATGGTATGAGGATGAAACGATATGGTGATGATAGGGGGTGAGTTGACTAACACATACAGCCATGCCCGAGGTGGGACTCGAACTCGCGACTCCTCGGTACGAGATCACTACGGCACTACTTCCTTAGCAATCTCGGGCACGGCGCCGACTCCAAACATTGTTATATCTATTGTAGTAACTTAAAGGGCCTGCCTCCAGTATTTTCACCTTAGCTGAATTCTCACAATTAATTAAAATGAATAAATGCATATTAATGAAAAATGCTGCAAATATTTCAAAATAATTCCATTATTCGAATAATAATTATCAACAAGAGGAAATAAATACAAGTAGAATCAGTACAAATAAAGGAACTGTATAAAAGAGGTTTACCATTCTAAGAAATCATTTTTTCTCAGAAGTGTGATATGTGACACAATGTGCCGAAGCATAGAGTAAAGACATCCTTAGTCTATGGCCGAAGTAACGAGAGAGCGTCGCTTGCAACCTAGGCAACTTCCTGGGCACAGGACGCACGGGCTGGTTCAAATGACCACGATTCAGTTTATTTATTTATTCACAGGTTATTGTGTATAAAATACATTTTCCTGCATCCAGCGCTTTTTCAAATACATCAACCACTCATTATGTTAAAAAATTTATAAAGTCGACGTCTGTGTAAGGAACTATTGTGTTGTTCTCTTTTCCCACTTATCTATACCGGGTGTCCGGGGAGGAAACGTCCAAACTTCGAAAATAAGCTCGTAAGACAATTCTAAGCATATTTTGTCTAATAAACTACGTGGATATTCGGAATGGTTGGGCCGAAATGAGCACTCAAAATATGGTTTGAAAAAATGAATTCCAGGCAAAAATGTGTATTACGGAAGCATAGAAACACTCCAGAAATATGTAAGTTCTTTATTATTACAAAAGAAATGAATATATTAGCTCAGACAGAAAATTAAGTGAGAAATAAGAGAGCAGTCGAATTGTGTAAATTGGTTGCTTTTTTATTTCTTGCTTAATTCTTCTTTCTGAACAAATATATTCATTTTTTTTGTAAATAATAAACAACTTCTATGTTTCTGGAGTGTTTCTATGCTTCTATAATTGCAAATTTGTGCCTAGAAATCAATTTTTCAAACCAATTTTTGAGTGCTAATTGCGGCTCAACCACTCAGAATATCCAAGTAATTTATTAGACAAAATATGCTTAGAATTGTCTCAAGAGCTTATTTTCAAAATTTCAACGTTTCCTCCCCGGACACACTGTATATTTTCATTATTTCTCTTGTAATTTTTTTCTTTTTAAAATTCGGATCATTTCTTTATTCCATGTATGTTTTGGTCTCACACAAATAATTTTTCTATTTTTGCACCCTAGCAAGTTGGCACCCTGAACGCTAAAACTCCCTCTGTTCCTCATACAAATCAAAGAAATTCAAATAATATTGCAAAGAGTAAGGTTGTACTTGCTCGATCGGTATTACGCACTACTTAACTTTGCTTTGCTTTCTGAAGAGTAAAAACCTTTTCTATTATGTTTGTGACTATCAAGGAAAGCAAAAAGTTAACTCTCAAGAAGGAGTGAATAATTTGTTCAAAGTTGTTTTTAATGAATTGTTCCGAGAACATCTCTCTATAATGCTGAATAAACTTTTATTGAAAATTAGTTTCCAACATCAATTGTATTGCTATTTTTGTTTGATATTCTCCAAGTACATTAGAAGTTACATTTGTACATTAAAAAAATTAACATTTTTCATTAACAACTTTCCGTCTTAATTGAAAGCATAGACAAATGGATAGAGAAAGAGTGGGTTTTAACATGCGAGAGTTCTCGCACGGGTACGCTTGTAATATTTAAAAAGTTAATATTTCAACAGACCAATTACATACTCATTTTGATTTTTCCCATAGTCCAGTATCTTGTATGGAAACTAGTGGTGCTACAACAGCACATACTCCCTCGGATTTTCATGATTTACTCCCTCATGATTATTGATATTTTGAACAGTGGTTTCTGATATCTGGAAATATTCAATTTGTCGTTCCCCGTATTATTACGGCAGATCCATATTATAAGGGCAGGGCGTCCTCGATTTCTTCACGTAAAGGGACAGTCAAAATGAATAGCTGATTTGCCTTTGCAAATAGTTTTAATTACCGTGGAGGAACTTTCTTATCAAGTCTTGCCAAAAATGCACATTTTATTAGGTATCCCAGAATTTCAAAAAACCTGCACACAATACACTTCTCCCCACAGCAGGTCACACACAGTTTTAACTGTATTTGATGTCAATAAATAAATGTAGTTAATTGATTTGGTCTGCAACAATAATACATTTTTACACCGACATCAATTAGTGTCACAAACAGCATTTTTCTGTGTGTGTGTATGTGGGAGGGAGGAGGTATATTTTGCAGCAGACTAGATGTTTCCATACAAAAACTGTTCCTGTAAGCTGAATTTTAATTTTTTTATTGGTTAATTTATTTAAGAGTTTTCAAGTGTCATATTGAAAGTCTTTCGTTTCTATAGAAAATGAGTAAATACTGATTTTATGATGAATGGCATCTCTAGCCGATTTCCTATTCTGAAGGGGGTAAGTTCTATGAGAGACCCCTCCCCTATTTCCGTTATTTAACCACCTTTGATCCACACCTTTACATCTTAGGAACAACTCTTTGTCTTTGAAAGGCAGGCCAAAGACTTTGCCAGTGCGGCTTGTCCTGAACGGCGATCACGCTGCAAACCCATTCACAGCTTCGTAGAGGCAAATGGTGAGGTTTCCGTTCCAGTCGGCGGGGCGAGCACGGTAATCCGGGTCTGCGGGGCCAGGCAGACTTGTGTCTCGGGAGAGCAAAGTGCGGAGCCACGAATGTCCACGAAGACACCCGAGCGGAGTCGAGCGAGGCGAGCTTTCCGTCTAATATGCATAATTTCTGCAGAAGAGTGAAAATCATTGCTCCCAATTGTTGGCACCTTTTGTGTGTTCTTCTTCCAACATACTCAAAATTCCAGTTACAGATAAGCAAACAATACTTTTTCATTTAGAAGCAGTTGCTTGAAATATAGAGAGAAAAGACGTAGCCATTCTGAAATACTGTATTGCAATGATAGGTGTCCCCTCCGATATTTCGGATCACGAAAATTAATTTGAAATAGTTTAGTAATTTATAATTATTTTCTTAGAATACCAATTCAAATGTAAAACACAAACCTTCATTATTTCATTTCGTACAAAATTTGTTCGTATCAAGGAAGGTTAGATATTATAATTATATGAAAACTTACTAGCTACGTGAAACAACAAGACTGTAATGCGTCATCTTGCATTCTAATTGCTATAAATCTAAAACTTCTGAAAGTTGCAGCATATACATTTAATTTATGACTTTCCAACAATGCGAAAGATGATTCTTGTATATCTCAAACAGATAAGTCTCCAATCACAGGCATTGTTGACGCTTTTCTTAGCATCCGATTTATCGAATCACATGCACTAATGGGTTAAGGCAAAAATACTACCATAATTATATTAATCTACAATCTCTTAACAATTTCTTACATTATTACTTTAATTGATTGAAAATTGTGAATGTTGAAACTTTTTAGATATGGGAGAATGTAAGGAAAATTAATTACCGGGAAAGTGAAAAAGAAAATTTAAGATAGTGCATTTACAGTTTATTAATAAAATTTTTCTTTAAAATTGCCCAGAAGCATACATTGCATCTTCATCTTTTTTCTTTACTTCTTTTATTGACTTGACAAACCTTTCCTTCTTTTATTGACTTGGCTTTTTAAGCACTTTTAAAGTCTAGTTGCAACGCCATTTCACTTTTGTGGAGACGACGTTTGTCTCTCATAATATCTTTATTTTCTTAGGAGATGTCACTTTGATTCCTGAAGCATGCTCTTTCACTTGCCTCACATCCCATATTGAACTGGGACACTGCTGATGTCAGCAATTTCAATCTTTTTTCTGGAAAGAAATGTTTCTTTTGGGCACTTGCTCCAAACAAAACTATGCAAATATTCATTTGCATTCTGTGTTTTCCCATATAACGCATTCCAGTAATTCATTTTTGCAAGTTTTCTTGTTGCCTTTGCCACGTTTTGAAATTTCATTCCCTTGAGCTCGATTGTAGAAGCACCATGAATTTTCTTCTTTAGGGCATTTAAAATGCTATGGCTTCAAGTCTGTTGGCATTGCATGGTATAAGGTGGCAAGTATTGCATACTTCATCTTCTGCACATCTGGAATATTCTTCTGGATGGCATTGTGATAATTTGCTAAGACAAATAACTATGTCATCCTTTAAATTCGCTTGTTTTTTACCAAGTGTAACACCCTTCACTTTCTATTCTTGTATTATTTTTGTAAGTCTATTTTAAATCTTTACATCACATGTTTTATACATTCTTCTTTTCTAATAATAAAGTTGTCTCCATAGATGTTTAGTTTCAGATGGTGATTGAAAGTCTTTGCATCACCATCTGACAGTATTGTTGTATATCTAAAATGATGAGCTACATCCATTGCTTTTGAAGATCCATTAAAATTACTAACACACTCTCCACTTAAATCTCTTTCCATTTTTTATATTCACAGCTTTTTTCTCATAATTTGCTCTTGTTCTTTTCATAAGTGCCACAGTATTTTGACAAAACATGAAAATCAGCCACACGACCAGTCAAGATATCGATAACAATTCCCATTACATAACGACATGTAGTGCCTCGTTTATGCCATGTTCCATCATACAATACTAAAAAATTTATAACTTCATCACTGACTGAATCTAGAACATCTATGTAAGCTTTATGTATGGCTACATATGAAAGCCTCAAAATTTCCTCTTATTTTTGTATTATTTTTAATAACAGAGAGAACATGAGAATTGTAAGTTGAAACATTCATTCATGGTAAACCAATTACCATTGAAACTGCTCTATTGCTGAATGTCCCCTACCTATTTGCAAAGAAGCATCCACAATTTTTCTATTTACTTCATGTGGTGGCCTACTACACGATGATGTTAGGGTAGAAGATGGCTATTTGAAATTTTATTTAACAATTGTTCACAATTATTACGCTTGTTCACTAACTGAAGAGCAAATTACATTCATTGTTTTACTTCAATGCATACATTTGAGGATCCACAGACAACACTCACACGCATCCTTTCAGTAAATGATCCTAAACACACTTGTGAAGTAACATGCAAGTGCAATTCTCTTCTTCGGATATTTCACTGTTCAGCAGGAAAAAACATCAGTGAACTTGGAAAGAATGTTCGCACTGGCTGATGGCTTGACCGGTGAGATTTTGGCTGAAAATGAACAATGCTTGACATCTGATACTAAAAAAGTTTCTACTTCCTCAGCACTGTCATTTGTGACTGCAATCTCCTGCCGTTTCTTCTTTACAAAAGCTGCATTTTTATTACCACTGCACTCCTTTGCACCAAAATAATTCTAACCTGAACTAGCCGACGGAAAATAAATTGAGAATATTAAATACTTATTAAAAACCACCTACCAAATAACTAAGTTATAGAAAAGTTAAAATAAAGAAACTAATGTGACTAATAGTTTGGAATTATTCGTTTAAAACGAAAGTTCGCAACAAATCTTGTTAATGGCGTTAACGACCACTTAACATTAGAAACATTAAATTTCTGACAGATTTCGAATTGAAGATTTGCGCCTTGGAAGTCCGTTCGGCTCGCGCATGGGCTCGCTCGACTCCGCTCGGGTGTCTTCGTGTACGTTCGTGGCTCCACATTTTGCTCTCCCGAGAAACAAGTGACCAGGCAGGCCAGCTGGAGCGACGGCAGCCCGAGCCCAGTGCCTGCCGTCGCCATGGAAACAACTCCCCTCCACCATGTTCCCCCCCCCCCGCGTGATATTTCCTAGAAAGCCCCCACCACCAACAATAAGCCAGACAGCCCTTCACACTTCCCGACGTTGGCGCATCCTAGCGGTCGACGGGGAACTATTCAAAGGATGTAACTAAAAACACGCCTGGTGAGCCCTCTATATACATCTTTACTCTATGTTTCTACTACGCTCCTTTCACCACCTAGCGGAGAAAGAAGGTATTATCTCGGGCGACGAAACAGGCGATTTGAATTTAGCTCAGAGACGTCATTTAGGCTTGAGGATCTTTTACATGCAAGTAAATCTACTAACATAGGACAGTCGGCTTTACTTCCCCTCCGAAGGAAGGCGTACGAAGGATTTTTTCGCCCTTAAAAATCCACGGCATCGATCGGGTTTGAGCCCGCGAACTTGGGTATGACAGTCCGGTACGCTAACCGATACACCTTATATATGACTGCAAATTTTTTCTTGAAATTTTGTAACGGATAGTGCTAATTACACTCTTTGGTATAGCGTAAAGTTTATTTTAGTTATTTTTGTATTTTCAAAAATTAAATAATTGTACATTTTTTGAAAGATCTCTCACATTTTTAATATGCGCATTACGAGAAATGTGTAAACATTATTATATTTGTGAGTGTAAGTGCTTCAAATAACTTAAAATAATCTATTTTGAAAACTCAAAAAGGTTCTGTGAAAATGAGCTTCAAATTTCGCATTTTTATTAGCGCTAAAACACAATTTTCTTTAAAACGGCACATAACTTGTAAAAGAAAATTGCCATTTAGGGCTAGGCTTTTGTGTTCTCTAATATTCTAAAATTAATATTTTCGTTCTGCCAATAGGAAACCGAAAAATTAAGAAAATGACAAAAAAATGTACTTATGGCGGTAATAGATGACTGCTGGCAAGAAAGAGTTAGTGGCAATTCCGAATAGCTAGTGAAGACTCAAGGAAATAGAAAACTAATACGGGAAAGTCTGTGCCATTCTGTAGCACCCCTAGTTTACCTCTTTACGTAATTTTTAATGCATTTGTGCTGATTTCATCGATTGTAATATAATTTTAATGATACTTAATTCATATAATATTTACGAAATACAACAAATGTTACCACTGAATTCCTAAATGCTTATTCTATTTCTTCGCTCATATATTGCAATGACAGCTGTTGTGAGTTCTATGTAATCTAAGGTTCCTGTGACGCCTCTCGGCGCCATTGACAGTTCAGCGGATTTCGCGATAAATAAGGGCAGATATTTTCTTTAACAGAGTAGTCTAAATCAAAAGTTTGCAAGCTGAGTTCACTTGAACAAAAGAAAGAAGACTTGATTGCATTAGAAACATTTCTATAAGTTTGATTTGTTCATCTGAAGTGGTTTTGATAATATTTTTTACGTTATGTTTCTTTGGTTTTATAATATTTTAAAAACATTTTAAGAGAATTTTATTGAACATTTTTGGCAATGTTTTACGTCATCAAAATCCGCCCCTATTACTAACATAATATGTGTAATACAATTATATTAGACATAGACAGACTGGTGCTCCTCGAGTTCTCTCCAGGGCAGCTGGAGATGAGTTCCCAGCATTCTAAAGTGATAGCTTGTGCCGCTTTCTATGGTATCGTTGCGATATTAAAACGCACGGAAGTGAACAATTCCTCGCAATATTGACGCATAAAGACTCACATTAATTTGGAAGGCTATGCTTTGCAATTTTAAACCGCTAAAGTGTGACGTTACACACTGTCTGGCCCGAAACAGACACCAGAGATAACACTCGATGGGCGCTCTTTGATTTCAAAATGATTTCATAAATCGATAATGCTGCAAAATCTCCAGCATTGAATTACATTAAATCGAAAAGATATATTTCTAACAATAAAGAGTATTTTACGATTATCTGGGGGTTGTGCTACCCTATCTGCTACTGGGTCAAACTATCCCTAACCAACTAAAAGCTCTGAGCTGATACTTTGAGACTTTAACAGCTGGCACTTCAACACATGTGGCGGGCGGAATAATACATATCGCAGAGGATTCTGTCTTGGGAGATGCTCATCCGTGCATCATAAAAGTGGCCTGAACGGACCAAACGGGAACAAACGCACTAAGCCGATGCATCTGTGAGGTGATCGTTGTGAAGAAAGAGGGCGTGATCATTCATCTGCTTATCTGAGAGGGCCGCTGCGAAGTGTACGAGGTCGGAGAAAAGGGTGGGTGGGTGAAGTCCTTTATCTACACATTCACAGTCGTAGCTGTGATGTATAAGATTTCAAAGGAAAAGGGCTATGACTATTCACCTACACACTCGTCTTAAAAGCTGTCAGACGTATGATTTCAGAAGAAAGGGGGCGTGCTTTTCACTTATACATTTGTAGTGGCAGCTGCTAATACACGACGTCAGAGGAAAGGGGTGTGCCCATTCACCTTTACATTCGCCTTAGAAGCGGTGAGAGGTACTATTTCAGAAGGGGGTGTTCCTTCTACTTACACATATTTGCAGCAGCAGCTGCTATTTCTTGCTGGGGTAGAACGGGAGCGCTCCCACTAATACCAAAGCATCTGCGGCTCCGCAGCTGCGAGATGATCGTTGTGATGAAAGGGGCCGGCTCCCTTCATCTGCGAGACGACGTGAGAGGAATGAGGGGTGGGGGGTTTCACCTACACATTCGCTTTAGAAGCTCTGGGATGTACCCTTTGAGAAAGAAGGGGCCCACCTATCACTTTCACATTTGTAGCATCTGGTATTTCTTGCTGGGCTATAACGGGATCGCTCCCACTAATACTAACGCATCTATGGCGCCGCAGTTATGAGATAATTGTTGCGATGAAAGGGAAAGTAGACATTTATCTGCACACTTACGTCAGGAACTGCGAGATAACGGCGTCAGAGGATGTGGCTGTTCATCTACACATTCGCTTTAGGAACTACGGGATGTACGATTTCACAAGGAAAGGGACATGCCTCACTTACACTTTTGTAGCAGCAACAGTTACTTTTTGTTGGGTTATGACGCGAGCGTCTACCTTCATCGTTCACCTACTCATTCGCTTCACAAGCAGCGGGATGTACCATTTGAGAAGGAAGGGGGCGCACCTATCACTTTCACATTTGTAGCATCTGCTACTTCTTGCTGGGCTATAACGGGAGCGCTCCCACTAATACTAACGCATCTGCGTCACCGCAGCTGCGAGATGATCGATGTGAGGAAAGGGGCCGCGACCATTCATCTGCACATTTACGTCAACAACTGGGAGACGTATGACGTCAGAAGAACGGGGCGCGGCCGCTGCCCCGCCGAGCCGAGCAGCGAGGCGCGCGCCAGCGAAGGACCCACCTGCGCATCTGCGGCAGCAGCAGCTGCGAGGTGTGGCGACAGGCGTCGACGCAGGTGCGGCGCAGCTTGCGGATCTTCTCCCGCAGCTCGGGGCAGTCGCGCGGCTGGCCGATGTGGATGAGCAGGTCGCGGAACAGCGCCACCTGCGCGTTGATCTCCACGATCAGCTGTCGCACACACAAAGCAACGGAGTCACTCTCCTATTCCGAGGACGGACAACAACAATAATAACAATAACAATAAAATAATAATAATAATGATAATCATAAAAATAAGGGCCGATCCGATGGGCGAAATCGTTAAGGCAGTAGTGCAGTCGCGATCTCGAACCAGAGAATCGCGGGTTTTGATTCCCGCCTCGGACATGGTTGTGTTGTGTATGTCTGTACGTGTCGTCCTTTCACCCCTCATTATTATCATTTCGTATTCTATTCCCTAGGGCTAACAACCTTGGAGGATAAATATCGGATCCAGTAAAATGCTGATTCCTTGATAAATTACACGCACCTGTCACGGAGATAATGTTAATGAGCCCCGGTAAGTACAGGGTGGATGCACGCGTGGTCCAAGACGGCCTATTCGCGACAAAACATATCGCAACATAGAAAATATTATAGATGCAATTCGGGAGAGAAGATTACTCTTTTTTAGACACGTACTATTCAGGACGGATGATAACATGGAGTAATAAAATATGTCATCTCCGTCACCTTAGAGTATTTATTGAGAGAGCCGGCTTTCGACGGCTTGGCCGTCATCATCAGTCTCGGCGTATGTGGCGAAGGTTGGAAGACTGCGCCTCCCACACGGATGATAACAGGCTAACCAAACAAATTTTCACACATCTTTGGAATATACCATAACCTGGGTTCAGGAAGTTAAGAAAGATATGGAAAGTAACAAAATAGGAGAAGAAAAAACAATGGAGAGAGATATGTTTAAAAATAAATTGCAGCAAATGGAAGGGGGACCGACGAACGAAGGAGAGGATTGCAAAATGGTCTGAAGAGAGGAAAGTGAAACACACTCGTAGTAAGAAGATGAAGTAGTAGAGGAAGAAGAAAGAACAACTTAAAAGTACATGTGGAAATTGTCTCGTGATCCGTAGATAACTGCAAAGAAGAAAGAAGAAAGTAATAATAACAATAACAATGATAATAATAACAATAAATACAAGTCACGAGAGCCGCATTCAAGTGTGGCATTTTCTCTATCTAGGCGAAATCATCCAACCATCAATGAACAACCTAAGGGCCAAAAAGGAGAGAATAAGAAATCTATTAAACGCGTACAAATATATAGATTAAGGCCGTTGCAGCGGTAACACAGCTGCAAGGCAAAAGTTTCTGTAAAAATAATTTTATAGTCTACTAAACCGCCAAAATCTAATTCTATTGGTTGTATTGAACGAAATTTAAAAGAGATGGTTGAACTTCTTTTTACACATATAGTGCAGTTTACATCACCTTAAATGTAAGTAGGTAATATATTACGTGTATATTTCTCATATTAAATACCACTAATTAGAGAAAGGAGGTCAACATGCAGTTTTTACGCAAATAAACAAGTGCAACGCTCGCAGTTACCACCGCAAATTAGTGCTGTTTCAATGTGAGAAGTATCGACGTAATATATCATCCACGAGTATTTAAGATTTATTCAAGATTCACCTCACCGTTCCCCTTTATCCCACTCCTTCCACGAGAAGCCACATTTCGCCCCTTTCCGCTTTCATAAGATAACGCGACGCGGCCTCAATCGCGTGTTCCGCTACTGAATCGCAAGCACTCGGCCAAGCACCGCACGCAGCGAGCGTTCAAGGAGGCAGCGGGGAAGTATTAAAGTCACCGTAGACATTGAAAGTCGGCGCCGGCGCGCCGCCGAGGCGTCACCCCACGGACGGCAGGTCGCTCTCTCGCTCGCTTTCCGAGGCCGGGCCTCGTTAATTATGGGGAAGTCTCTGCCGCCAGACGTTGGCCCGTCCGCCGCTCAGTGCTCCCTCATGTCACACTGACGCGAAAATTAATACGCGCGCCAACTACCCGGTCGCTTAACTCGTATCACGGGCGCAAGTCTGAAGAGCCCTGGGCGCGGGGGACAGGCCGCGGGCCGCTTCTCGAGTTAATTAAGTCGGGCGGGGCGGGCGGGGGGCGGACGGAAGTACCGATTCGACGCTATGGACGGCCGATAGGCGTCTAGAGTGGGGAAGACGTGCTGGAGGGGGAGGGGATGGGAGTGGGGCAGGCTGGGGGGGGCGGTGTGCGGGGTGGAGGTTACGGAGCTGAATAGTGCGGGGATGCGCGGTATGGGGCGGGGCGGAGCAGGGCTGGGTAGAGCAAAGGCTCGGGAGTGCGGGGCTGCTTGGTGCGTCACTGGGGGGTGGGGAGCTGAGTAGTGCGGCATTAAATATTGAAGAGCTGGGTGGTTGGGACTGCTTGGTACACCGCTGGGTGGTGAGGAGCTGGGTGATGCGGAGCTCGGTGGTGTGAGGCAGCTTGGTACACCATTGGGTGGTGAGGGTTGGTGCGGAGCTGGGTGATGCGGAGCTGGGTGATGCGGAGCTGGATGGTGTGGGGCTGCTTGGTACGCCGCTGGGTGGTGAGGAGCTGGTTGGTGCGCAGCTGGGTGATGCGGAGCTGCATGGTGCGCCGCTAGGGGGTGCGAAGCTGGGTAGTGCGGCATTGCGTGGTGCAGAGCTGGGTGGTGCGGGGCTGCCTGGTGCGGAGCTGGGTGGTGTGGAGATGCGTGGTGTGGAGCTGGGCGTGCGGAGCTCAGTGCTGTGGGAATGAGGGGTCCGCGGCCACGGGGTTGCTTGGTGTGTAGCTTAGCTGGGAGCGGTGCGGTGTGGCGGGCATGTGGACTAAGGATAGACGGGCAGAGCATGGCGAGAAGCGACGGGGCGTGCTGGATATAAGGCGAGGGCGGGGAAGATGGGATGAGAAGCAAAGGACGGGAGGGGAAGGAAGGGCCGACTCGACGCGCTAGCCGAAGGTCGATAGGCGGATGGCAGGAACAGGCGGGCGAGGGAACAGATAGTACGGGGAGGGTGCGAGTGAGAGCGTCGACGTGAAAAGGCCGCTAAGCGTGCCCAGGCAGCGTGGCGTGGAAGCATGATACCGACGCATCCTCATGAGGCGGAAAGATTTGTCCGGAGTGGGGACAAATAGATAAGGTCGGCGCGAGTGAGAATGTGAGGAGCAGGCGGGACGGGTCGGAACGGGGAGAGGTAGTAGTAGTGTAGGATGTGGCAGGTGCCTAGTAGAGAAGGGAGGTGAGAGTATTACTGTTTAAAGAAATGCAGGTGCGTGGCGGCGAATTTTAGTGGTTGTGCGTTTTGGTGTACGGGTACTCGCCTGAATGCACGACGAGGTGGCACGGCTTGTAGGCTTTGTCGGGCTTGTCGTGCGAGCGTGTCGTGCGAGCGTGTCGTGCGAGCGTGTCGTGCGAGCGTGTCGTGCAAGCGTGTCGTGCGAGCGTGTCGGGTGAGCGTGTGGGAGAGCGAGCGTTGCTTAGAAGCGTGACGTGGGTGTGCAGCGGGTGCGTGGCGGGGGAAACGTCTGGCGAGGGGGCGTGCCGGGGTGGGGCGACTGCCGCGTCAGGGACTTGGCGGGAGTTGTTCGGAAGCAGGGGCCGGGGGCTAATGATGCTATCGCGTAACGCCCGCGCGACGGAGCAGTTCCCAGAGGCGATTGCGCCGCAATGAAGAGGGCAACGCAGCGCCCGCCCCGACGCGACGCCTCCAAGCGGAGCCTGACACGCCGCGGCTGGCAGCTCAAGACGCGCGGCCCTACCGCTGCAATTTCTTCTCTTTATTGCTAGTTTGCATTGTCAATGCCCCAGAGATTGAAAGTAACCTACGCAGCCTTCGACCAAGTGAGAGGTATCTTTAGATACCCATGAAATTGGGGGAAAAGTGGGACATGAGATTTAGATTTAATAATGCAAGCATTTGATTAGTGTTATTCAGCGTTATACTGCACGTACCGATGGGATTCTCACAATTTTCGGCTCCACGTGCAAATCGAATTGTTGCATAAAACGTACTTCTACATTTTATTTTATATGTGCATAACAAGGACAACATCAGTCGATTTGAACTTCTCTTACAGCCAACAGTTTTCAACGTTCCCGCTTTCAAGAATTTTTAAATTGCTGCGCATTAACAGCCTCTTCCCCGGTATCAACTCGTCATGTACTGTAGCTTTTGCGGCGTTGCGTGGTTTAACTTGTAACCGTTTCTAACTGCCAGTAACGGCCCACCCTTTCATACTATACGTTAAATTTTCTATCTCCACCCAGAGGTCATGCGCGGTGAATCTTCTCCAACGCAAGCGAGCATTGCGAAAGATTGTTCCGATCTAACCGCAATGTGACTAGTGCCTCTGGGTCCTCGCTCAGCAAATTTGTTCGAACTCCGTTCGAAGCATACGACATGCTTTTTTACGAAAATTTACTTTAATGCCTCAAGCGAGTATTGCAAAGTTAAGTTCCAAACGTCATGTTAATTGCTCGTGTGTATTTTCACTCGAATTCCATAATAAGCATACGGCATGCTTCCTTACGCAAAATTCATTTCAATGTCTCACAGCGAGCTTTGCAATTCACCATAATGTTTCACAGGGAGCATTACTTGTGCTAAGTGGAGTGTATTTTAAATATAATCCAATTACGAAATAACTGTACGCTGTATATTTGTGCCGATGACTTTTATGTGCTCGTATTGTTGTGCAAATGCGTGTCTGCATCTGATGTACAATTGGAGGCAACCCTAGACCCCACACTCCGTGAACTCTGCCCACGTGAGCTATTTCAGGGCATCATATTGTTTTGCACAAACCATAAAGTCTTACAGTCCACTCAACTTCCTCACAGTGTTCAGCGGTCTGAACACATACCAAGTACGTAACTGCTTACGGCGCAGCAAACGACATGCGAAGGCGACATGGGAGACCCTCTTTTAAATACTTGCCATTTATGCGTTGTAGAATTGCAACTTTATTGATATTCTTGGCATGTAAAAGCTGTATGTTACTGTAGTATTTGGAAGACTGTATTTGTTAAAATATTACTTTATTGCAGTGTTATACGAGAGTATTTTGTTTGTTATTCTTGAGCAGGGGGATTGGTCCTTTTTGAAAAAACTATTTTGTGTGGTTTTGTCGCCCAGTATTTTTGCTGCTACAGGTCATTAGTTTTCTTATTCTTCCTGTTAGTCTCTCATGGCGCGCATTACTGAGCAAAGGAAATTTGCGAGAGGGGAATGTGGAATGGCGTCCGCCCGTGCTAATGCGATGTCTCATTTCACGTGGAGTTCGCCGCTGCGGCCGTGGGCGGGTGCCTCTGCGGATGGGGCGTGGCGGCTCGAGAAGGGTCAGAAGAGCGACGGGAACCGACATGAACTAGGAGAAGCGAAGCAAAACGGGATAACGGATGAACTGAGCTGGGAGGCGACGCACAGAGAGGGAAAAGAGAGAGGGGTCAGAATAGTAACGGACCGCGGACGATGTGGAAAGGGATGGGGGCGGTTGGGGAGATAAATCGATTGTTAGTAATCCCGGGCGCGTCAACTAATAATGTCATTAGTTCTGTAAGTGTAGTGCGCGCTTTTGCTCGAGAGGTGGCGGTGGGCTTCTCCCGCTCTCGCTGGATGGTGAGATCCGGCGCTGACCTATCTTAGGCAAGTGGGGTTTTCCCGAACCAGGTATTTCCCACCAGAGGTGCACCGCCCCAGCCGGGACAAGCTCTAAGTTACCGACCGTTCTCTCGGCATGTGTAGTAGTGTAGTGCATGTTGTGTGAAATAGGACAAGAAAGAGGTAAGACGAGGATCGCGCGAGGTCCGTGGACCGTTTGTTAGGGTACTTCTCCGGCATTCGCCTGGTGTTGATCGGAGAAACGACGGAAAACTATCGACCAGAGCCACCTCTAGAATTCTCCTCCAGACAGCGACCGAATGGGGAGGTAGAGCTTGGGCAGGGAATGAATACATAAAATAGGGAGTGAGCGGGTCTGGGAATGGGTGAGAGGGGACTGGATGAACTAGTTCGGGAGTGGGAATTTGTAGACAGGACCTGCCGAGGCGAGTTGCACGGGGTTAGCCGAGGTGAAATGGATGGGCCGAGTGAACGCAGAATACGAAGAGTGGACACGGTTGACGCTGTACGGAACTGAGCGAAGCGGAGAGCGAATGGTACGGGAAGTAGCATGACTAGTTCGGATGGGTGAGGAAGAGGTGGAGGGGGATACAGCTTCGCGTGTTGGGACGGGTCAGGATTTTACCAATAGGTTGGATGTACAAATTTGACGACAGAGCTGATTAGGGGAAAGAGAGGTAGAGTGAGGCTGCTGTGGTCATTATTGCAGTTAGTTTAGGGAGTGTTTTATTCCGGAAGTGACAGTGTTCCTCTCCCGCGGGATGGTGAGCTCAACCACTGACGGATTAGAGTTCGGCACCGACCTACATGCGTTTAGAAGCAAGGGCACCGCTCCAGCCGGCACAAGCTCGAAGCTCCCGATTGGTCATTCGACTTTTGTCGTAGTGTAGTGCATGAAAGTGTGTGCTAGGGGAGATGGAGAAAAGACCACGATCCGTGACCCGTTCGTTAGGGTACTGCTCCGGCATTCGCATGGCGTTGGTGGAAGAAACCACGGGAAACTACCAAACAGTGCTGGCGGCCTCTAGAATTCTCCGTCAGTCAGTAGCTGAATTCGACCGAGCTAAGCAGCTTGAGGAAATTCTGATGCGGTAATATTGTCGTAATTACATGAAATAAAAGAAGTCATCACAATCAACATGATATTTTGATTTAGAGAGCCAGCTTTTGACGGCTTTGTCGTCATCATCAGTCACGCTGTGTGTGGCAAAAGTCGGGAGTGTGCACAAATGATGATGCACGGAAATGACTTCTTTTATTTCTTCAGTCAGCAGCTAGTGTCGAAAATCCGCCGTCGACGGCTCTCGAACTCCAGGCCCTTCGGTCCGAATCGCTGCAAAGAGACAGCGGCGATGCTGGCTCAATCAACCGGTGGGAGCGGGCGCGCAATGCAAATACGAAGGGCGGTGGGCGGGCGATGGTATCACGGGGCGCCCCTAACGACGCGGTCGCGTGCGGCAGCGCCGCCGGCGGCGATAAGAGCAACTGCAGCTGCGCCCATCGCCCACCGCCCTGCCACGCTCTGGCGGAGCGCAGCGCCCCGCCTCTGGCTGCAGCAGGGGGTGGATTCAGCCGATCATTTGGGGGGAGGGCATCAGAGATATTTGTTAACTAATAAACACATTTGTTATCATATTGTGTATTATTTTTTTAGAGTATATATGATTATTTTATAGACATATTTTAGACGTTTCTACAATTTTTTCCTTATATTTCTTATTTTTATTTTTCTCGCAATTCCCATTTTAATTTATTTCTTTAGGACTGGTGGGAGTATGACCCCCTCCCCAGGATCTGCCATTGGATCACATAATGTGGTATAGCAGACACTAAAGAGGTTGTTTCGGATTTCAGCCGTTTCTCTTACCTCTCATTCACCATTGCTCCATCATCATTTACGTCGTCATTGATACTTGTATATGTGCAATTTGTAACGTGAAATGAAACGTAAGTCTTTATTAATCGATGTAGAGCATATTATTAATAATAATAGTAATAATAATAATAATAATAATAATAATAATAATAATAAGGGAAATGCAAGACATTACTGAGAAGAGCCCGCATTTTGCGCAAAGTGTTGTAGAGCCACCGACAGTTCCTAGGAATTTATTCGTGAGGAATAATAATAATAATAATAATAATAATAGAAATAATAATAATGAAGCACTTCGTGCGCCAATTCTAGTAATTAAAGATTAAATACGAGCTGCAGTGAACACGCACGGATAAAACCAGACACGTGTCGATACCTTCAGCGAACCATTGAACACGCGCGCCCTGAGTCAAGCAAAACCGCTCATGCTACCTGAAGGTGCTTGGCCACTTTGTCAGTGATCCCTGGCGGGAACAGATTGCTGAACAACAATATTTGCGCCGTCCCAAAGCGCGGCACGCCATTTGCGCCGCGCCGCGCCGGGGCGCGCCGGGGCGCCTCGGAGGGCGGCGATCGCTTCCTCCGCGCGGCGCGTGGCAGCGCTCGTGTGCCAGCCGCACTTCCCGCCGGATGCACTCATTTCCGCACAACGGGCGCGTAACGCAATTCGCATCGGCGCGCGCGACCCCGCCCCCCCCGCCCCCCACCCCAGCCCCGGCCCCTCGACGACGGCGCCGTCCAATAGGGGTGACTACTCTCTCACGACCCACGATACCCCAGGCAGAGCTTTAGCTCTGCTGGCAGTTAGAGAGGGTTTAATGTATGTTTACGTTCGCAAAAATACCATAATATTCTTTTATTAACGACTATTCTACTCGTGAAATTAAGACCAAGTGTTTAACTATACACATAAAATGCGTCAATCAGGGTGGTGTATCTCAAAATATTTATTGCTTTTTCTATCCGATTTTTCTTGCCGCTCCTCCCTACTGGCCAATACCAAGCTGTGATTCATCTATGTTAGGAGGCGGAATGCATGAATTGCTATGTTGGCGTGCAATAAACCGCGTATATACTATAACAATCTCATTAATTTTAACATGCTTTCAGTTCTTTTCCTTATTTGGTATGAATGAATATTTTTATTGTTAAGCGTGAGTGTTCTGTAAATAGTTATGTTCTGTGTTATCATTGTTTATTGTTCATGTTTTTCAAGGGCATCTAAATTGTATGTGTTATGTTAGCAATGTTAGCAGTGAGAGGCCGCAACGATGCTCAGTAAAGTTCCTGAATGAACTCCAATGCACCGATTGATGGTGGCTTTCATATTGAATTTTATTTCTTGCTACGAACGAAGATGCTGCAGTAACAATAAACACCGTATCCTGTAAAGGCGGCTTCGCACCCCACGATCCTATAAATTTATATGAACGGTTCAGGGTTCTATGTCACAGGCTCGTGCTTATATATATATATATATATATATATATATATATATATATATATATATATATTATTCCTTATAAAGAAAAACTTGGTTCCATTTCAACACAATCGGGAGTGAATGCGCTGTTTAGGCAAAAAACAAACAAACAAACATTACTAGCACTGACTCGCGCACTGACATATTAAGACAATCCAGCACACCTGGAGAAATGGAGTGTTACCTTCATAGGATGTCTACCAAAAACAATTAACTTAGTGTATGCACGCCTCCGTGGTCGGAGATCGCGGGGTTTCAATCGTTCTTATCTCCCGCGCGGCGCAATGATGAAATTCCCCCGCACCAACGTCACCTCCAAGAAACAAGCCGTCTCCAGCAAGAAACAAAGCCAAGGGGTCCCCAGGAATAGCACCACTTGACGCTGGCCGCGGAGGACGCTCTCTCGCGGAGGAGAACCGTGGTTTGCACAGCCAGGGAGGGAGAGTGATACTCGGCGCAACACAGACAAACAAGTCTAAAACTCTCAACAACTTTAGCATAGTTGGTAACAACGTGCATGGTGCAATCAGGGAAATATTCAATTGATCTGTTTCCTCATTAAGTGAAGAGAAAGTGCAGTTATGTATGAAAAGGTCACGACCGACGCTACAGAAATTTTAATATCTATTTGTGCTGTTTTCACTAACTACCAGTACGCAGCGTAGAGTTATCTTTTGTCTGCAAAAAATACAAGGTTATCAATCAAGGTTATCAAAATACAAGGTTACAAATCAGATTTAAAAAAATGTTAGAAATTAATATAATGGTGCATAGTGATACGTCGGCGGTAGAACTTCAATTTTTTCAAGTTTTGGTCATTTTATGATGAATGCTCAATATCTCTTCCTTCCGTCAAACGAAAGGGTTTGCCGTTCTATCGATGGTTCACTCATTATGTGCTCTGTGTAATAGTTACTGAAACGCAAAGTTTTGAAATCCGTTGACTTATTTGTAATAACCCTATATTTGTTTTCAACTGTGAAGACGTAGGCTTCCAGGCCAGAGTCCATGGTATTTGTGACCGCACTTTCCTCCCGAACGAGGATGAACTTTTCCTCGTAGCACCCAGAGACGCAAGTCGTCTCCAGCGAGAAGCAAAGCAACGCAAGGGCGTCCCCGGGAATAGCGCCACTAACCGCCATGGAGGGGGTGCGTGGGGTGGGGTGGCTGGCGTGGCGAGTGCTCGTGTCGAGGCGTGCGGAGCCGCGGGCGGCGCCTGCAGTCACGTCCGCCGGCCGGCGCCGCGGGCTGCGGCCGCGGAGGGCGTCGTTAGGCGTCAAGTGGCACCACGCCCCCACCTCCCGCCCCGCCCCGCCCCGCATTGTCTAGCAGGGCTCTGCGTTTCGTCCTGCGAGGCGGCAAATTAGGCTCGTGCATACCAGACGATGCTTCAGACGAAACTATAGAATGCTGCTATGTGTGTGTGTGAACTATGATCTACTCCTATTCCCTGGCCCACCATGTACTGAAGCCTTGTGAGCACAATCCCAATGTTACGCTTTCCAGGATGAAAAGCCCTGCATCAGATTCTAGAAACTCTAGAAAGTCGCTGTATGTTTGAACTCGTACGCCTTGGCTTGCGATGTATTGAAGAAATATTCACAGATGAGCATTAGAGACAAAAGAAGGGAAACGAAGCAGTAGTGTTTCTGATCCTGGGATAGGCTTGTGCAGACGACACACTGTTTCATATTATAGAAACTCTAGAACGCTGGTGAGCGTTTGAATTATGATTAAATTGTGTTAACTGGTCACAATATACTGTGGACACAGATAAGCATTTGGACACATGAAGAAGCAAAACAAATTGTGCCTAGGATGCAAAAATTGGGCTCGTGCAGACGAGATTCTAGAAACTCTAGAAATCTGCTGGTATTTGAACTATGATCTACCCGTATTCCTGTATTCGCGATATAGCAGAAATTGTTGGGCATTTGGACACGAAAGAAGAGAAACAAATATACCGTACTTTTGATCCTGGGATACGGCAAATTAGGCTTGTGCAGACGAGACACTACTTGAAATCTTAGAAACTGTGAAACACTACTACGTGTTTGAACTACAATTTATTCGTGTTTACTAGCACACAGTAAACTGAAAAAACTATGATTCACATGTATTCTCTGGAAAACAATGTAATGAAGAAACAGTTTAGAATTTGATATTAGTTTGTTGGAAAGAACTGCAACAAACGATGCATTGGACTCTCTGTATTTTCCAAGTACATGCCACTTAACTGTTGATGCGAGAAACTGAGCTCGTACACAGGAGCGACTGCTTCAGATCCTAGAAAATTTTTGAACTATGATAGTGTCTGTTTTATCTATGACATGAACATGTCTTAAAAGTTAGTCTGGCTCAACTACAATTAGTCTGTCTCAGATCATCAGTCCATGAATCTCGAATCATAGTTCTCACCAAAAAACCGGGAGCAAGAGTTAAGCGTCTTGATATTGCTGCGTATTGTGTAAAATCTACATTTCATCCTGGAAGCGGATAATTGGATTGTGCAGACGAGCCGGTGCTTGATATCCTGGAAGTCCTAGAACGCTGTGTGTTTCAACTATGATTTACTCGTGTTCTCTGGCTCGCAATATGGAGATGAAACAGATGAGCGGCGCTGTGGTGTTGTGGCGCGGTGCTGAGAAACAAACGATGCCGTGGACCGGGAATTATTCATCTTCGGGCCTAGATGATCTCCACATTTTCAAGGATTTGCGGCTAATTCTGAGATGGGGTAAATTTGGCCCCCTTAAGAGGAGCAAACTGCTCGAGGTCCTAGAAACGCTTAGAATAGTGCTACGTGTCTGTTTTCAACTAGGAATCTGGATTTCAATCAAGTTTTCTCATGACAAAAATAAGAGCATCAGTTGATTAGTTTGATACTAATAAGCTCTGTATTTACTAGAAATCTACTTTTAATCTCAGCAAACCGTGCTGAGGAGAGAATGCCTCATCTCCCAGTAAATCTAGAACGGTGCTAGGTGACTTTTATATTATTCATTCTTTTCCCTAGCCCAGAATATACACACGATCAGATGATCATTTGCAAACCTGAAGAAGGAACAGAATGTGGAGCGGATATCTCCTTCGTGTTGTCTAAGGATGAGCGATTTATTTCAGGATGCGACCAATTAGGTTTATACAGAGAAGAGACGGTTTTAAATCCTAGGAAGTATTAGAACACATTTTGTCTCTATCATTTGTATCTGTCTAAACAATATGTGTCTAAACTATTACCACTTCTCTTGAAAAAACTAGTGGTGCTACAACAGCACTTACTTTCCCGTATTAGAGGAAACGGCTATATAGTACTGAAATATTGCACTTTGTGCGCTACTAACATCTTAGCTTACAACTCACTGTTTCCATCGCAGTGTTGTCAGAACTGTGTAAATTCTACAACTGCACAAAATTTAATACAAACGTTTTGTAAACCTATATTGGAAAAAGAAGCCTGATAACCTGGACAATATAGAAATGCATTCCATAGGGCCATGATTAGAGAAGAGTATTTTAAAACCATGCAACAAATTCTCTACTCACTACAAATGCTACAGCATTTGGTGCGAAAACTGAATATTTTCATGCAAATATCAACATAAATTAGACAATTATAACTCCTTTTCATACAGCTCCCTTCAGGTCACAACAATGATACGTAATCACAGAAATTCTTTTTTTTTTTTTTTTTTTGAATTATTTCTACCTGTTTGACATATTTGCCTTTCAGGGGTTTGGACATTACTAGCAAATAACTGGCTATTTGATACTCACTGGAACCTGTAGTAGGAATTATTAACAATTAAATTTTTTGAAAAGGTTATGCTATGAAAAAAAGAAGTTTGTAAAAAAGATTTGAATAGAAGGATAACGTGTTGTAAATGTAGTAATTATGGTGGATGAAATATATCTTTAGGAAATTTTGATAGTATACGTCGAGGAAAATGATATGTTTGACCTAATTGAAAGTGCGGGTCTGTTGTAAGTCATCTAAGGAGTTGAAAAATTTAAGGCTTTGTGAACGAATTAGGGAGTTGATAGTGTCAATTTTCAGTTCATTATGGAGTTGAGAGTTGGGAATATACCAGGGTGCGTGAAATATTTTCCTGATGAATTTATTTTGGAGAATTTGTAATTTATTAATATGGGTTTTGGCAGCATTGGACCAGATGGGCAAGCATAAGTAAGGGTAGGACGAATAATTGTGGTATATATTAATTTTGCTGAGTGAATGTTTATAGGTGATTTATAATTAATGAGGGAGTGTAATTTATAAATTTTAGTGTTAGTTTTATGTATAATGTTTTTAATATGGGCATTCCATTTAAGTTTAGTGTCTAAGAGGAGTCCAAGATATTTAATAGGTGTGTTGGATGATATCCAGGGTATAGCTTGATCAAGAATTAATATTTCTGCAGGGATGATTGGTTTACAGAGTGTGAAGATTTTAGCTTAACATTTATTCATGTTAATTTTAATCTGCCATTTAGAAGTCCAATTTGTATAATTGCAGAAGGTCGGATTGTAGTCTATTTTTGGCAGTTGTTAAATTTTTATGACTAATGAAGAATGCAGTATCATCAGCAAAAAGGGCTAATTCTGAGTACGTAAAGTGGGAATGTCAGAGAGATAATGTTAAAAAGAAGAGGAGATAGACAGGACCCTTGGGGCACGCCCGCGCCAATTGAAAATAGTTGAGAAAAAGATGAATTAATTTTGACACGAAAAGTGCGATTAGAAAGAAAATTTGAATTATTTTGAACAAATAAGTAGGAATTCCAATTTGGAATAATTTATAAATAAGACCATGATGCCAAATTTTGTCGAATGCTTTTTCGATGTCCAGTAATAATACAATAGTATGCTGTTTTAGGTGAAAGGAGTTTTCAATATGTTCTGTTAGTCTTAAAAGTTGATGAGTAGTTGCATGCTGATGAGTGAAGCCAAATTGAGTGGGAGGAATAATTTGTTAATTGTAGTGAAGTGTAATAATCTGTGATGTATAAGGGTTTCAAATATCTTGGAAAGAGAGGAAAGTAAACTAATAGGTCGGTAGTTCGATGGGTTTCTAGGATCTTTTGTGGTTTACAAAAGGGAAGTACGATTGCTGTTTCCCAGGTAGTTGGAAAGTAATTACATCTCAATGCGGAATTTAGAATAGAAGTAAAAGCAGCAATGATCTTTTACCAAGTGACTTGAGTGTTTGATTATTGATAGTATCCAATCCTGGAGATTTGCGAGTTTTTAGTGTTTTAATAATTGAATGAATTTCAGAAGGGGAAATATAATCAATATTTTGGGGAACATTAAAATTTGGAAGAGAGAGAAAATTGCTAACAAGGTTGTAAAAGTGAATATTAGTCGTTGAATTAGGAGTAAACGTATTTGGAAATGAAGACTAGTAATTGAGTTTTGTCATAGTCATTTATTGCTGTAGTGGAATGTTGTTTAAGGATGGAATAGATGTTTTTTCTTTACAGATTCTTTTAAGAGTTGACCAGAGCTTTTTTGATTGGGGATGAATTTGTTTAATAAGTTTTTGTATTCATTGAATTTATGTTGTTCCAGTTTAGATTTTATAATCCTAGATATTTTGTTTAGTTTAGTTTTAATATCTTACGCCTGGGTTTGTTGCCAGAATCGTCTTAGGGAGTGCTTAGTTTTTAATAAGGTTAATAATAGGTAAGGTAGAGGTTATAATTTACGAAATTAGTTTTGGTATATATTTAGAACTTATGTGTAAATTATGATTTATTGCATCCGTGAAATAAGTGATGTACGAGTCTATGTCATGAGTTGATAATATATTTGTGGGGAATTGAATGCTGTTTTCAATATTTAATGTAAATTTATTCCAATTTACTTTTTGGAATATAGGAGAAGAGTTAGAATAGGTGATATGAGAGTTGAAATAATGTTTATAATATACTGGATAATGATCTGAATCAAGCTCAGGTAATACGTTTTGAGTAATTGGAAGGTTTATGTTTTGTGTGATTAGTATATCTAAATATCTGGGATGATATTTTCATTATATGAATAATACGTGGGTTCATTAGGGGCATGAATTTGAAGATTATGATTAGCAATAAATTTATGTAATTTTATACTATTTGGATTATTATTAAGACTTACCCAGATTTGATTTTTACACATTTAGATCTCCGAGCAGTATGATTTTATCTGTTGTATTGTTAAATATGCTTTTAAAATATGTCAGCGGGAAATTATACTTCGGAGGCTTATACGCAACTGTAAGGTGGTAATGGATTTGATTGATATTGATTATATTGTAATGAATTCCAGGGAGGGAGTGATAGTGTATTTATAAGAAAAGATTTGAGTTTGGAAGAAATAATAATAGCTACGCCACCCGATGCTATATTGTCAATTCTGTCATATCTGTATATTTTATATCCATGTAAATAAAATTTTTCATTGGAGATGAGATGCGTTTCGGTGATACATGCTATTTGGATGTTGTGGGAATAAAGAAAATGTTCAAATAATTGATGTTGCCTTTTAATTCCATTGGCATTCCAATTGAGCAGTGTTATGCTGTTAGTTTTCTTAGACATTTTGTTTGTTCAGAAGTATTCTATGATTTGTTGAATTTGTGGTATTAGTGAAGATATAAACTTGCGTAACTATTGTGGTAATTAATTGTGAGATATTTAATGAAGAAGTGTTTAATTTATTAATATTTTGAGAATTGCGAGCTGTGTTGGAATATGTATTTGACCAGGCATTAGGTGGTTTCTGAAGTGGGGAAAGTCTGTGTTTGGAATGTGGAAGGTTTTAGGCTGTGTATTTGTATTTCAATTATGTATGGTCTCTGTGAAGTATTATTGAATTTAGAAGTTTTGTTGTAAGTGCTTGTTTAAAAAAAGGGCATCCTCTATAATTAGCAGTGTGATTCTGGTACAGTTAACACAAATCGGAGTGAATTTTAAGGTTTGTTGCAAAGAGAATAGTGGTGATTTGATTACATTGACACATCTGGGAGTTAAACGACAGTTGCTTGTGAGCATCAAATCGTTGACAGTTTTTACATTGTATGGGTGTGAAGAACGTTGAGTTCTTGGTTGAATATTCACTAAGCAATGAAATAAGGTTGTTCAGGTGTAGAATTTCTTTACTTTCTTTGGAGTTTTGTAGGTCTAAAGCACACGTTGAAGAGGTTTCTGGATTGTCGTAAAGTCTTCTAACAATGATTATGGGATATTGTAACCTAAATAGTTCATTATAAATGTCTATTTCTGAAATTGAAGAAGAATGTTTTTAAGCATCACAGGGAAACACTTTTTGATGAATCTTGATATGTATAAAATTGAATGTTGTTTGATTCATAAATTTGCGAAAGTTCCTAAAGTCGTTCATAGATGTGAACTGTATTTTTATTTCATTTTGCGAGACTAGTGGTGTATTCATGTTGCACAATTTTTGATATATCTTGTATTAATAGCTGGTAATTTTTTCCAATCACTGTAAACGGTGGAATTTTCACTCAGAGTAGAGAGTTCGTTGGCAGGATCGGCTAGTTTCATCAAGATGTCCGTATCTGGAGTATGTTGGAATTGAATAGGTTGGTTTATTATTTTTGTACGTTTTGCTGAATTGCTTCTTGAGAGGAGGTTGCTTATTTGTATTACCTGAAGTGTGTGTAAAGATAGTGGAAGATTGGTTATTAGGTGGCATTTCTTCTAATCGGGAGCTAGCTTGAAGAACATTGATGGTAGTAGAAGATGTTGATTGCTGAGAAGAATTTGAGATTGATGTATCCATCTTGAGGCAATGACTTTTGACGTTTGGCTGGATTTGTTTTTGTAGAGGAGGCTGGCTTCTTATTTGCATATACGAAATGTATGTGTAAATGAAGGGAGGCTAGTTGTCCGTTTGCATTTCTATCAATCCGAGAGTAGCTGAGGTACATTGACAGCATTGATGTTGATTGAAGAGAAGCATTTTGTGACTGATATATTATATCTTGTGATAACAAATTTTGAGATGTAATATTTTCAGGTAAGTTTGAATTATTATTCTTGCATTATTTGTAGGTCTTGATTGAACATATAATTTCAATAGCCCAATACAGTCTCCCCCGGAGGGAAACTGTTAAACACGTACAGAGTGTGTTACAGCTGGATTTATTATGTCGCACAATTGATTTGAACAAATTTATGATAAATGTCAGTTTTTCTTACCAGTGGCAGGCAGGTTCGCTAATATTTTGTAAATATATTGATTCTCCGAGCGAAAACAGTCGATTACTTGGCACGGCCCTCTGCGAAGAACCCACAGAAAATTCTGCGAGCGCAAAGTGAATTCCATTGGTAGGACCTGCATTGTCGATATTTGAGAGCTATTAATTCTTTTTACATAATTCAAATATTTCAAAATAAACTATTTACAAAATTATTAATTGTAAGTGTATAACAAACGTATAATGTAAGAAACGAAGAAAGAAATAATATACAAAATTGCCCATCTAATTTACGACGCACCCAGCTGTCCGAAGCGCTGTAAATTTACAGCTTGGGCTATTATGTTTGTCACAAAATTATAAGAAAAGCTACTCGTATTTTGAAAAAAAGTAAGCATGACCTTATTTGAAGATGTGGTTTTGAAATACATTGTATTCAGAATACAAATGTATTTTTAAAATTTTAGTTGTGAGAATACGACGAAAGCGAAGCGCAGTCAAGTTCCGAAGCGAGACTTTAGTTGGTCAGGAAATAGTAGAAAAACACAATCTCATATTTCAAAAAATTCAAACGCGGACCTTATTTGATGGCACAGACTTTCCCGTATTAGTTTTCTATTTTCCTGGGTTCTTCGCTAGCTATTCGGATTTGCCCGCATACTCTTATCTTGCCAGATACCATCTATCTCGCCAAAAGTA